>JBBPDA010107682.1:0-11136 GCA_037974385.1 Arnoldichthys spilopterus | reverse complement strand
TCTCTCTCTCTCTCTCTCTCTCTCTCTCTCTCTCTCTCTCTCTCTCTCTCTCTCCCTCTCTCCCTCTCTCCCTCTCCCACCCACTCTGCTGAGCTATAAGTGATCCTGCCCCATTCTGTTATCTGGACCAGCCTGACACACCTTGATACCCTCTTACTGGTCTGAAGTTTTTGTGGCTTTTAACCCACTTACTCCTGCTGTGGAGTCCACATGAACAGCCCTATCTGCCAAAGAACTGATTTAAAGTAGTCATGGCACCTACACAAGGAACTGCTGCAGTCCATTTATACTGAGAATTTATATATATATATATTTTTTTATTTATTCTTTAACTTTTTTTTAATCTTGTTATTGCTATCTGGTGTTGACCAGAGGAGGATGGGTTCTTCCTTGCCTCTGTCACCTTTGGGGCCTCGGACCTAGTTTCTGTAAAGCTGCTTTGTGACAGTTGTAAAAAGCCCTATAAAAATAAACATGACATTATAATTCTATCGTATCTTTTTTTCCATGCTTAATTTTTAAAGACATTCTCTAGCCATTCATCAGTGGTTAGTACTTGCCAAATAAAATATGGTCAGTGGTGGTCCTACACTGGTCCCTTTCCAATAATGGATGAGAGTGGCTAAAAAGTTGTGCAGCAGTAGACAGACTATATTCAGTCATTTCACACCCTGAAAGTAAACCTATATTGTTGGTGTACCTGATTAAAGGCCCAGTGAAAGTCAGTAAATGGTATACATAACATTATAACACTGTGATTTCTAAGCCAGACATGGAAACATTTATGTCAAGTCTTTTCATCTAATCACCTTCCTCTAATCTTCTGCAGCTATATATAACTATTTTAGAATCAGCCCCTTCCCAAGAACAGTACAAGAAAATGTCAAAACCACAAACCCTCACAATTCCAAAAAAAAACTCTTTTGGAAATAATTGTGTATATGTGAATCATGCTATACCCAAGGTTTGGGATTCTTTCTGCCATTCCAGCAATGCCTGCAATGAGGTTGTTATGGGAAATCATGACGCCTTTGGGGACACCTGTGGAGCCACTAGTGTACATGATCACAGCGATGTCATTAGGACCAGGAGTTCGCCTCTCTTTGGAGACTAAAAATGGTAGGGCAGAGAGGGAAAAAGAATGAGAAGAGAAATGGGTCAGGAATGGGAGCCATGCTGTTTTACATTATTGCCATTCTAGTATTTTAAGCACTGGAAATAAAGTAAACGAGTGTTTCTTACAAAAAGCTTGAAGCAAAGCAAACTAAATTCAGTAGAAACAAAGTTGAACTGAACTAAACTGAAGTGACCAATTCATACAATTTTTCCATAGCTACTGTTGTAGAGCCCCAGCGTTACAGCAGTGGGCCTTAAACAGTCCTCAAGGGACCCCCACTCCCTCACTCCCCCGACAGTTCACATTTTTGCTGTAACCCTATGTGCCGAGAGCTGGGAAAGTGCAAAAAAGTGCATTGTCTGGCAGCCCTTATAATATAATATACAGTATATCATATTATATATACAGTGTTTACAGTATACATAAAACTATTACAAATCCTACTCAAGGTAATACAAATTCTAGCAGATAACTAAATTTAATAAGTTTTTATACATGTTATTAATTGTTATAAAAGTAATATAAAATAATATTGTGCATGCAATTATTTGTGGTTAAATTTTTCATTAAGATGGTTAATGTTTTTGCTGAGAGTCTCTGAGGCCTGTCCATCCATGCAATGAAAGTGAGCCAAAAATCAATTGAATAGAGAACAAAAAACAATTAAGGGTAAAATTTGAATAATACATAAAAATAGCCCTGTGCTAATATCAGGACAATCATTTAAAAAGTGAGTTTAATTTTGCATGTGTGTATGTGTTTCAAAGTCAAAATTAAACTCACAGTCAAGACTGAAGTTTATGTGACGTGAGTAATGTTAGGTTTCTGTTAGTCTGTGTAAGTGACCCTTCACACACTTTTGCATAAACACACACAGTGGAACCAGCTGTGGTCAGTCAAATGATACTGCTGAGGGTGGAAGAGAAGAAGAGAATAGATGCATATAGCAATGAAAATGTTTCACATAGGACAGAGAGTTTCATAGAAATATAAATAGAGGTAGATAATGATAATGATAAACATAATACAGAGAAAGAAAGAAGGATAAATTGAGCCTGGGATGGGTGGTTGTATAGGAGTGAGAGTGATGAGTAGAGAGGGCAGACGGATAGAGGAATCAAAAAGAAAAATGTTTGCACCCTGGTCTTAATCTGACACAGATGTGGGCTCTCTTTCACATGACCTAAAGAGACCTTACAGACACACCACAAACGTCTGGACACACAAACACACACACACACACATACAAAAATTTACCATTTTCAGGTTTGGCTCCAAGAGTCTTTATAGCAGCCATGTTGTGTATATTGATGCCTTGTGGATAATCTGGCCAGGATGTGGATTTGCCATCAACGACAATAATATGCTGGAGCCTCTGTACTTCCATTAGAATTGACTAAGTAAAACAAAATGAAATTTTGTAAATAATCCTGTAGTACAACACGAAAGCACAAAACAACATGTAACTAATACAAACCTTAAATCAGTGATTCTAAAAGTGTGGTGCTCAAAGTGAGGTCCACCAGGGGCTGGCTATAATTTTTTTTTTAATGCATTACTATAGCAGAAATCATTTGTACCAATGTATCAAAAACAAATATAACTTATCTTTTAGTAGTTCGCAGATTGCTAAAATCAAAATCCCTTTATTTTACTGTTACTTGACAAAAATAAAAGAAACTTTATATAATATTTCATTGTTAAATAATTGTATTGCCGTTTTGTGACTTTCCCTGATAAAGTTAATACTTTTAGCAAATAGAACTTTAAAGTTGCAGGTGTTGCATAGCAAAGTGCCATGCTACCTGCAGACTCGTCAACTACTTAATATACATTTTGTCAAAAAGAGACAGGAGGATGGTGTTGGCTAATAGCATTCCCACTTCTTCTTGAATTAACGCTACAGTAAGTCAACAAGATGATAAATTACATCAAAGAGTTTAGACATAAAAAAGAACAATAAAAAGAAAATATAAAATAAAAGCAAAGACAAATAACATTAATACAATTAAATAAATAACAATAATAAATCAACAATATATCAGGCCTTGTAATAAAACATGTACTGAAAATTGATGGGAGAAAATAGCAACTCTCCCAAGTAAGGATAACACTGAGTATGTAGATGAGGTCCTGCACATTACATTCCCAAAGGTAAAAAAAATGTAATTTCTTGTTCCAGGCTTTCTACTGCTTGTTCTCTATGCTTAACTAATTATTTCTACAGTACCATGCTTGGACTATGACGTATTACCCATGAGGTTGCAATACATGTACTATACTGTGTAATCAGAAAATAAAATGGTAGAAATTTTATACCATTTGTGTTATTTTAATTGTTTCTACCAAATTGCATAATTTCTGTACATTTCAGTAGCATGATCAAAATGCAGTGTTTTTTTTCTCAACAGTGTGTGGTAGCACTGAGTAATGACATTTTGGGCCTTTTAAGAGAAAACTTTGATTTAAAGTATTGACTGGCAAGTTTGATTATGTCAAAAGTTTATGATTTTACACAAATTAGTATGGCAGTGCACATCATTTTGGATTTGTATTCCTTGCTTTCATATAAAATGTGCAGTATTTTAGGAAATGTTGCTTAGCAGTGTAATAGATAAACTGAAAAACTAAATGATTGCTCAGTGAAGAAATCTAGAGCATTTCTACAAAAATGCACATGCAAGCACACACTCTAAGTGTTCTTACCCTGCATGACTCTATTTCAAGAGGGTCATGAGAGAGCCTAGACATCCCTCTGAAATGTGAGTTGCTTTCACGCCCCTTTTTCTCTCCACTTCCTCTTCCCCTCACACTTTGTCCCCTACTTTCTCATTGCCCTTTTAATAACAGGAAATGTTTTGGACCCATTTCTTTCCATTACGGCAGCTGTTCTACTAAAGGTAGTCATAACATAAATATCCTCTCAAATGTCATAGCACCACACTAAAATGCATGACTTATTTCCTATAGTGTTACAGCACTATGATACTGTACAATAGTTGTCTTAGTAACAGTTATGTAGCCTTAGACTGTAATACTAGATGTTTTGTCCTTCAACAGTCAGGGCATATTTTACATGTAATTTAGTCAGTGAAATCAGTGTACATCAGTACTTTTTTATCAGCACTTTCATGTCACATATCTAGAGAGTAATGAAAAAAGCAAGATGAATGACAAAATGCTGGAAGCAATATATATTATTTAATATAATGCAGTCCCCCTTATGCTACCAAAACAGCTCTGATCTATCAAGGCATGGACTCCATAAGACATTTGTGGTGATAGTATTTGGCACTAAGATGTTAGCAGCAAAATCCTGTCAAGTCAGTTTTATTTCTATATCGCTTTTTACAACTGATATTGTCACAAAGCAGCTTAATGAAATCTGGGTCCAAACCCCTAATGATAAACCAAAGGCCACAGACGCAAGGAAAATTATCAGGTGTCACTGCGTAATTCTGTAATAAATCATTGGGATTAGAAAAACTTCCAGAAATCATTGTCTGTGAAAACAGTTAGCTATACTATTCACAAATGCACGTTGAAACGCTATCATGCACAAAAGATGCCATATTTGAATATGATCCAGAAATGATGTTGTCTTCTCAAAGCTTATATAAAATGGACTAAATGAAGTGCAGTAAATGGTTTTCTCAATTCCCAGTTGTTTAATGTCCCAACTTTGTTAATACACGTTGCCGGAAAGCGGGTGGGTAAGCAGATTCCAGTTCATGCCAGATGTAAACACGGCATGGTATTTGCTAGTGTGTATGGTGAGCAAAGCCTGAAAGGTGTTAGCATGGGGCAAAGGGGCCTCTTGGGTTGGGGACAAAAACAAAATCTACAGATGCGAGTGCGGGCCTGAGTGCTGTGAGTATGGGCCCCGAGAGCATGAATGAAGCACAACCATACTTATAAGGGCTTTGGCCCAGGTGAAACACATAAGCACGATTGACATAACCATGGCGTCACATCGCCAAATGCCCCTAGCTGGCCCGTCATGGAGAAGTTGCAAAAACAAAGCTTTCAATTGCCCCCTGCCAGCCCGGTGGGATGCTTACCCTTAAAGTAGCTCCGTTTTCTTATTGAGTCTATTTGTACAGTCAGTGCACAACAGCTCTTCCTGCTTTAGAGGTGTTTGATGTGTTTTTTGTGTATTTTTGCTGAATTCCAGCTAAACACTCATGTTGATAACCATGCTGATGACTGCTTGCAAACAAAAACAAACAACCAAAAATCAGGAAAGAATTGACTCAGTACCAAGTTATAATACTAATAATAATATGTTACATATATATCACCTTTCTCAAACCCAATTAAGTACAATTACAGTAAGTACGAAAAAGTACCAATTAGTGAAGCCAAAAGACACTTATATTTTAAACATATTCTGTTGGTATGTAAGAAGTTCTATGTAAAGAATATCAGGATACATCAAGTGAAAACTATGACCTTTCTATATGCTATCAGCAGCACACAATACAGGAGCAGCAAAGAAGAGAAAGCTTTTCCAAACTAAAAAGGGAAGTGTTTTGATGTAGTTTGAAAGCATTGTGATTTAATCCACTGTCCTTTTTAACATATGTAAACCTCTAAACTGTCACGATATGGAGGTGCAGGACACAAAGTCCAAACACTGTTTATTCAAAACAGGCAAGCAACCAAAGCAGACAGGGGTAATCCAAACTCGAAATCAAAGCAAAGCAAGGTTCAAGACACACGCTAAGGAACTAACTGGGGCTAAGGCTAAAGACAAATTCTAGGACTAAGGCTGAGGCTAAGGTCAATTTACAAAAGGCACAAATCGAATGCTAAGTCACTGTACAATGACGAGTGGCTTTGCGTCTCCATCTGGTCACCCGGAGCTTATGTAACCCCCACTATCAACTTGTTAATCCACTGCACCTGTGGATCACTTTGGCTGGGGTTTGATGCTGGGGCTACCGGCCTCGGCCATCAGATGGAGACAGCTCTCCTTAATTTCTAAAAGGGGCCTTGCCCTTTTCCTTACCCCCCCCAACGGATGACTCCCGGTGTTCTGTAAGACCCTCCCCTCCCCCTAGGGACCGGAAGACATGGAGGCAGAGCTAGGCGATGTCAGCGACATCCGGGGGGAGCCAGGGGGCACTGGCAACATCCAGGGGGAGCAAGGAGGCGTCTGCAACGTCCAAGCAACCCTTGTGGGCTCCAGAGACGTGGGGACGGGACACGGCAGCTTCAGCGCAGTGGGGGGAAAGCCCTCCAGCGTCCTCGACGACCCGGAGGCTGAACCATCCGGCGTCCTCGGCGACATGATGCCGGTGCATGGCAGCTCCAGTGCCTGGAAGTGGTGCGCAGCAGCTCCAACGCCATGGAAGCGGTGCGCAGCAGTTCCAGCGCCGTGAAGGCAGTGTGCGGCAGCTCCAGCAGTGCGGTCACAGAGTCCTCAGGCTTCTCTCCCAGAGAGAAACGAGACCATGGTCATATTTTTCTAGAAATCAGTCTCCACCGATTGCCGTGTGAAAAAGACAGAGAATTGAGCCAGGAACCTTCCGATCATGTTGGAGTTCCTGTCATACTTGGCTGGTTCTCTGATCCGCTTATGTATCCCCGACCATCAACTTGTTAATCCACCGCACCTGTGGATCACTTGGGCTGTGATTTGATACCGGGGCTACCGGCCTCGGCCACCAGATGGAGACAGCTCTCCTTGATTTCTTAAAGGGGCCTTGCCCCTTTTCCTTGCATAAACTCTAAACATTTTTTGAAAATGTAAAATTATCTTGTATAAAGTGAAAGTTGACCCTTACACCTCATGTCCTCTGGGCCTGGGTTTTGATATTCATAAATAACTCCAAATGCTCAAGTTTTCATGACGACCAAATGGAAAAAAAACTCTCCTTTCACAATCTGCATGGTGTAGGGTAAATGTTAATGACACCTTTGGAATTTTTCTTTGTGCTGTATGTTTGTATATGTACATATATGTATATTTACCTTGAGTTTGGTTTCCAGCAGCTCTTTACTGGTGATTATATGGGTAACTTCAGTTTGATTGAGTCCATGTGCAATCGCTGGACCACCAAGAGTAGAGTAAAGAGTGACCACTATAACACAAACAAATATCAGTTTGCTATGACTAAAGGCTATGGTGTGTGATGTCATTGTCATACTATTTGACATCTCACACCAGTTAGCACAAGTAATAGACACAATGTAACATTTTGGGGTAGTTAGAAAGTAAGTGAAGTTAATGCATTTATTATTAAACACAATACTCAGAAGTGGTGCAAGCAAACATGAATGAAACACTACCATAGATACAAGAACTATAGATACAAGAACTACGAATGACTACAGACAAATACAGGATGATAACTAGAGAGATCAGACAGGGACCGAAGAAACACTAGGGCTTAAATACAGAGAAAAGACACAGAACACCTGGGCAAGGTATAATGGACATAACCTATGACAAGTAATAAGGGACAGGTGCACCAGAAACAAAGGGCAGGACAAAGACGGGGCTAGTAAAGAAGACAAACATGAGGAGAGAAGCACATGGCCAAACCAAACCAAAAACAGACATGACACGGAGAATACATGATACAAGACAAGACAAAGAACACCTGGGCAAATGTGAAGACAAGTAACAAGGGATAGGTGCACCAGAAACAAAGGGCAAGACAAATGCATGGCTAGTAAAGAAGACAAACAGAAGCACATGGCCAAACCAAACCAAGAACAGACATGACAGAGAATAAGTGATACACAAAAAATAAGGTTGCTAAAAAAAGAAAGAGGTTATCAGCTTTTACAGGTCATTACTTAATTAAAATAAACAAATGTACAAATGAGACATTGTTAACCACAGTGTTTTGTAATTGTGCACCTGGCGACCCACAGCTTTGTATAGTTCCATGAGGGGCTCTATAATTAGTTGGAAGAGGTGTGTTGGAACAAGTTTGTGAAATCAAAGAAAACCTAAAAGTATGCAGTGCCAAATCCAGGAAGTAGGTTCAGTGTAAAAGGGTATAAACTTTTTTCATAAATAAAGGATAACATGTTTCAATAACTCACATACTGTAGGATTACCCTTCCCAACTATACCAAGGAAATTATTAAATGTGTTATTTAACAACGGGTTACTTTTAAGTGGTTCAGATGGTTAAACGCTTTATATTATTAACTTGGTGTTAATGAATACAACAAACTTCATAAGGGTACTATCAGGAATTAACATTATAACATGATATGGTAATTTAAGCAGTTAAATAACTACACCACAGAGTACCTGGCTGCTGGACTTATTCACCCATCACCTTCCTGGCAATGGCAGGATTTTTCTATATGGGAAGAAAGATGGATGAGCTCTGCCTGGATGAGCTCTACTGGTGGCTGAACTCTATCATGGTCAAGAACCAATACCATCTGCTGCTGATGAATACTGCCTTTGAGCAGCTCCAGCAAGTTACTGTTTTTTCTGAGGTAGACCAAAGTAGTGTCTATCATCTGATGAGGGGCAATGAGTGGAAGACCGACTTCATCACACCCACCTGTCACTACAATTACATGGTGATGCATTTCAAGCTCGCCAACGATTCAACCATGTCTCAGGCACTCATCAGTTATGTTCTGATTGAAGCCCTGGACCAGTTTTGTTACTTGTGCATGCACTGTCCTCCACCTACTTGTAAGAAACAAACTGAAAAAGAGCATGTTTCACATTCCAGAGGTCATATTCCACAGCTTTGTGGTCTCCAATGAGTGCTTGCACATGGAGCCTAGCAAGTGGCCAAACCCCAAACCACATCAAAAAAGTGTGACATTTCAAGTTCTTTTGTGGATTCAGTTCCATCACAGCACCCCCATCAGCACTAACTTAGGGCATGCCCACCAAACTCACATGGATTGTGATTTGCTTCTGCTCCCATGCTCATGCTCCCTGACCCTGACTGGCCATCACTGATTATGGGTGACTTAGAGGTATAAATTGGTGTGGTTCTATCCCAGCATGACAAATCTTAGGCATGCCGTTCACCCATGGAGAGACGCTACAATGTCAAGTCAAGGTCCAAGCCTCTAATGAACAAGCCAAAGGTGACAGAAGAAAAGAAAAATGTCCTTAGGTGGGCAAAGAAATCCTGTGAGAAACCAAAGCTCAAAAAGGGAACCCATCCTCCTCTGGTCAACAACCAAAAGAAAAAGGAAATAATCTCAGTTTCTATAAGTGGCAGCTGAAAGACTATATCTTTGAGTAACACATCTAGCAAATGCATATAAAGCATGAAGTACAAGAAGATTGTAGGTCCATTGTAGTTGAGGTAGTCTGTGACAAGTGACAAAGAAGACCCAGTAATGGTCGATCATGTCATGGGAAACAAGAGAGGCAGAAACATCCATTCACATTATGGACTGATCATGAGAACTTGCAATACATCCAAGCAGCCAAAACACCCAACACCCAACAACTGAGGTGGGCCATGTTCTTTGCCAGATTTGAAATTAATTTATATTACTGTTCTGAGACTAAAAACATTAAATCTGTATGGGTGTGTAGGTCTTGGACTCAATTGCAAGGGCTTGTAGTTTTAAACACAGTTTATTAAATTACCACTGAGAACTAAACAAATACTAGGATTACTTAAAAGAACAAACAGGGATCTAGGGAACATAATCAAAAGTACAGACTAAGGAAACCATCAGGAATTACAACAGAAATACAATGGCAGAGATCAGACACCAAATAACCAAACACCAGGGCATTTAAATGGATACAAGACACACCTGGGCCAGAAAGGAGACAAGAAACAGGTAAACAAGGTGGGGCAAAGGCAGGGCTTAGACAAACACCAGACAGGAGCACATGGCAAACCAAAACAAAAACAGATTGACACATGGCTCTTTCATGAATCCCCACACTGTTATCTCAGAATGCTGCTCTGGATGTAATAACTCCAGATTCCCTGTGCAGTGAGAAACTGAAGACAAAGTCAAAAAGCAGAAGTTCTTCAGTACGGACACACAGCTCCATTCACAGTTCACACTGGCATTCACTGCATATCCGAATTCCTTTGGCTGGCATCAGATTGTGCCCCCCAGTTCACCTCTTGGCAGCTCAGCTTTCTCATTGGGGTCATGCCAGCTTGTCGTCTGTGTACCATCTTCAGTCAAATGGCCAGACCAAAAGTGGAAATCAGGATCTTGAATAACCCTCTGCTACCTTGCCTATGACACAACCACCACCTCCAAGCTCCTCTGCATAGATATTGCCCATAATATGCTTCACAACACCTAACTGAACTGTCTAACTTCCAGTTTATCGGTTCCAGCCCATGCTCTTTGCCACCCAGGAGGAGGACACAGGATTCCCACCACACAGTCTAAAAGCAGGCACTGCAGATCACCTGGAGGAAAGCCAAAGCTGCATTATTCAAGGCACAAGCTCACATATGCACCTACTGCAAACAAAGACGGTGCACAGGCCCATCCTAGAGAGTGGGTCAGCTAGCCTGACTCACCACCAAGCCTGCCCTCCATGTTTCATTCAAGAAACTGGCACCATGTCTAGAAAGAACATTGGATACAAAGTCAATGAGAATTCTTCCATCTTTCCATGTATCCTGTCTCAAGTCAGTTCTCATCAGCACCCAACCACCCAACTTCCCTCCTGTGAACCCACCAGCTCTGCATCCCATTGCTGGGGGCCCAATTTACAAGGTGCAAACTCTCCTAACATCCCAACAGAGGGGATGGAAAATGCAGTACCTGGTGGAGTGGGATGTGGTATGGTCCAAAAGAACTACAGGGCATATCCTTGGTGACTCTCTCATGAAGTGTTTTCATTGCACACACCTTTCAGACTTCCAACATTGGCCATAGGGAATGGGGCCCTGCTGGTGGTTCCCCGCACCAAGTGCTAGATGGTGGTATTGATCCATTATGGGGATTCAGGATAAATTAGAAGTACTTCAAGCCTTTTATTGTTTTTAATATTGATGATTTTGGCATACAGCTCATGAAAACCCAAAATTCCTATC
>JBBPDA010107671.1:0-11136 GCA_037974385.1 Arnoldichthys spilopterus | reverse complement strand
CCGTCTGAATCCAGACTTTTGGCTACTGAGGTCACAACTGGTTGAAACTGGTTCCACCGAAATCTGCTACAAAATGTACTTTGATTTTTGTTCAGTTCAGATTCATTCAGAGGTTCAGACTTGCTCTGAGGCCTCGAGAATCTGCCTCCCTTCCTTTTTCCACCCACAGAGAAGCGTCTTTATGTCACTTTTATGTCGCATAAAGTGCAACTCTCAGGATACAGGGATAATAACAGGATAATAGGGGCTGTTATGAAAATTATTATTCCCATTAATTCTTTTTCTTGAAAGACAGAAAAAAAAGACGTATCACCTTGAATATGTATAATATTTAAACATACCAAACCTAATTGATTCAAGGGAGTTCTATGGTAGACTGGGAGACTTACACTTGCCCCAGATCCATTTTCCCAATTCAAGACTCAAACCCTTCTTTTTAGATCCGTTTTCATCCAGGTTTTGTTTTCTTGTTTTTTGTTGTCTGCATATGTTTTGCATGTGACTATGATACTGAACATTGAGATACTCTTCACATTTACTTTATCACTTTAAGTGCCATTCCTACATTCCAGCAAGACACATATCTTTGTCCCTTACATTGCATGACTGCTTTTTAGTGATTAAAGTTATTTTCACTCTGAAAGGGAAAAGGTTGAGAAAATTAAGAACTTTCTTTTTGAGAAGAAGTTTTTACATAATCAGTTTATGTTAAATCAGGTTAGTCTGTTTTTGTGTTCAAGTCAGGCAAATGAAGGGAGATTTGATATCAAGCAGGTCTGTTGCCTTGGGTGATTGTTGTAAGTCTGCTAGGTCTTTATAGCTTTAAGGATATTCTGCCTATTCTGGGTTACCTTTTGTCCCTTACTCTTACTCTTTAGTCCTTAACACCCCTCTGAACACATGTAACCTAGTGCGGTAATGCAGTAATACACATAAACATCACCACCCTGAACTCTTTGTGATGTTCCTCTGACCATTACTGAGCAATGTTTAAAGTGGGGCAGGGTGCATTATCCTACTGAAAGAGGCCACTGCCATTAGGAAAAAAAATATTGCCATGAAAGTATATACTTGGTCTGCCACAATGTTTTGGTAGGTATGTGTCAAAGTCACATCCACAAGAATTCCAGGTCCCAAGGTTTCCCAACAGAATACTACACAGTGGGCAGTGGTGACCTAGTGGTTAGGACATTGCCCTTGGGACCTGAAGGTCGCAGGTTCAAGTCCCGGTCCGTGCACTACTGAGGTACCCTTGAGCAAGGTACCGTCCCACTACACTGCTTCACGTCTTGGAAGTCGCTTTGGATAAAAGCGTCAGCCAAATGAATAAAAATGAAAAATAAAAATGAAAGAATACTACACAGAGCCAGTTGTCTGAGCATCACAATCTGCCCCTTGGCATACTCACCCAATTGTCCTGCTTCCAGCATAATCACCTTCAAGGATTGCTCACTTGCTGCTTATATCTCTTGATATAATCAGTGTTATTTCCTTCATCTGTCAATGTTCTTTTAATGTTGTGGCTTCTCTGTGTATTTTATTTCATTGCTATAAAGAAAAAAAAGCATATTAGGTAAAGTGCACAGGCTGTTGAAACTATGATGGTTTAACACTATGGTAATGTTAGAGAGATGAGACATGGAAAGAAGAACTCATTGTTACTTTCTGTAATCTCTTAAAATGACTACAGCTGCAGCCATTTGGCCAGTGGTCTATCCTATCTCACAGTGTTGCAATCCACCACACAGTTTTAGCGAGCCAAATTCAGCCAGCCCACTTTATAGGCTTCATGTATAATGGTACAACAACAACACTCTTAATCCACCAAATTATTATATAAGATAAACGACTTAAATTGAAAGTATGTTTAAGTCTGTCTTGTGCTGTGTGTGTGGGCACATGCAACTGACATGGACAAAAGTGTTTTTTGCATCTCAAGTAGTCTTACTGCCACAGGCAGTGCTGCTGGAGCTTTGAGCTTATTCATAGTGTGTTTGTGTGTGTGTGTGTGAGAGAGAGAGAGAGAGAGAGAGAGAAAGAAAGAGAGAGAGAGAGAGAGAGAGAGAGAAAGAGAGAGAGAGAGAGAGAGAGAGCGAGGTGGTTGGGTGCTTTGGGTCATGCAAGACACATCATGGACCATGTAATATATTTTTGAGGATTGTGCTCAGCCATCAGCACAATATTTAGCTCAGTGACTGTGCTGTCATGGTGCCCAGAGCAGACAAGTGCTTGCAAAAATATATTTCCTGCGAGACTGATGCAAACTGCATGGAAAGAGTTTACATATGGCAATGTAGATAACCAATGAGAAACCAGCTGACAAAATTTTAGTAGTTCTGGCCAGAAACAATGTAGCCTGTAGACTTTGATCATAGGCTCTGAGCGTGAGACTTTCCAATTCCTATTCTAACTTTTTAATTAAAGGTTAAAATGATGAATTCAAACGAAGAATACATGCAGGATAGATGTAGACTTTACACAACAATATGTTACAGATTTTATATAATGAAAGGCTAAGTTCATTCAGTGACCCCTGTTCTTAACACTTAAGCAACAGCATGAACTTAACCTTGTAGCACATATTTCTTTAGTTACTGTCTTAGCCCCACCCCCCACAGCTGAGTCGTGTATGTCCTCAGTCGTTATTAGTTCCCTTTAAATGTCCCCGTGTGCCACCCTTCCGGGTCGGTCTTTGTTGTTGTTGTTGCTGTCGTGATCATCGTGTGTACCCTGTCTTGTTCCTGAGTTAGTTCGTGAATAAACCTGTGAGAATCAAGTCCTGCCTGCGTTTGCTGCCAAAGAACCCTCCCAGATCGTGACAAGTTCTATTAGCTACTAGCTTTAGCACTGACTCAAGCAATAACAGCAGAGTCAGCCAATGAAAAGAAACATGAATCCGCTTGAACAAAATCAGCCATTAGCCATCTTTAAAATGTGGGTGCAGTGAGAAAAGACACTTCTTCTGGAAGATCAAAGCTCTCGTGGGATATGTCTGCTGAACAAGGCTGGAAAAAGTACATTTACATATCTATTGTATAGACATCAGGCTTCCGTGGTGGGTCTGACTTCTGAGGTCTGATTTTCTCATACATTTTACAGCAGGTGGAAAGTGTAAAGTGAGTACTTTAGAGCTTGCATCACTATGGAGATGGATTTCATTAGGACAGCTTGTATGAGAATGTGCTGAACCGCTGGTTTAGTTGAAAGGACAAAAGTAATGGATAGAAAATGGGACACTTTCAACTGGTTTAATTCTCATAGTCAAATCAAAACTAAGCTTATCCTGTGTGTGCCAAAATCTCACCCAGGAAAAACTATCCCTTCTCATTTCTTTTAAAATAAAGCTGTTAAATCCTTTAAAATATCATGTCTAACAGGTTTTCCTGTAAATTTTTTAAATGCATCAAAGTCACGGTTTTGCCCCAGACAGGACAGAGCGCATGCTTTATGTGATATGCTGTCTGTTTTGAATAATGGTTTTGAATAAATACACATAATTCTGTGGAAGTAACCTAAATTACACAAAATTATTAAAGATGATTGAAACTCTGGTCTTATCCTATTGCAGGCAATGTAAGACAAAAAAGTTCATATTCTCGATCTGCAACAGTTATAAGACTTGGCTGATGCATACATCGTTTTTAGAGCTGCCAAATTTGACTACTTGCTATGCTAAACTTGTATGTGTGACTAGAGCTCTTTCTTATATCAATTTGAAACACCTACACTGAAGATAAAAACATTCATGTTGACTTTTTTTTCTATTGAAAGATATTTACTGGTCTATCTCAGTTGCTCCCTGTCCTTGATGAATGTTGAATTTGTCCGTTTTTGTTTGTAACTGAGACCCAAAATTCTTTATTTTTGTCTTTATTGAATTTACTCTAATTTGAATTGCAGTTCAGGGTAAAACATTCCTTTTGACTTCAATGTTACAATAGTAATAGTAATGCAATTATTGTTGAGCCCCGTCCATCCACACTAAAGTTGTAAGGAAAGTTTCGGTCTGTATGTATAGTGAACTCAGAAGGGGAAGCTTTGGCAGTGTTATTTATATATAGAGAGCTTATGGATTGGGGTAAATACTACATTTTAAACTTTGCATTATTTACATTTAATATAAAACTCATACTTTAAAAGAAAGTTCTTCAGAAAAAAAACTTTTCCTCAACATTTAAACCAAAATGAAGTAGAAGCTTGCTTTTTTCTTAAAAAGGAATGCACATCATATAAAGCTCAGAGGCTCACAGACAGATAAACAGCACATTTATAGTAACTGCTCAATGGCACTCAATTCAGTATTGTCTCCCTTTTCTGATAATACTTCCATTTCTTTTTTATGCTGAACATACATTGCTCTTTGATAGATGGTGCTACTTTATACATTTATTGGGATTTTTCTGTCCATGTACACTGCATTACTATTACCTACATGCACATTTAAGTGCCATTTTATCAGGTATATCTACCACACAGGTGTCTTTTATAGTTACTGACAGTAGCCCATCTTCATGGTGCACAATTCATCGAACATTTTTAGTGTAACAGGACCATCACAGGACCCTCACTGACCAGAAAATAACTGAGTGGGGTGTGTAACTGTAGTGCAACATGTGCAATAATGTTCCCTTATAAAAGATACTGAAGACACATTTAGACTGTCCCATTACTACCATATTGGCATTTATTGCTTTAGTGACATTGATAAACCAATTCAAAAAACATTTAATACTACCAATAATACTATTTTCCTTTACTGTCATTGTAAACCTACAAAATACTGTACTGTCTGGACTTTTCCCAGTTTTATTATCCAGTATGCAGTACTAAACAGCTCTCCATTTTCAGCAATAACAGCATTTGAATGTTTTAAAGTGACACCTCTTTACTGTAAAGTATAACGTATTTTAACTTAGAAACAAAAACAAGCTGTTCAGACAATTTATGGTTAGAGTTAGGGTTTCATTAAAGTGAAGTGGAAGTGACTACTTGTCATTGTAAACAGACCCAATCATACAAAATGCACAAAAAAATGCGACCTCTACATTTAACACATCCACATGTTGAGCAGCAGGCACCTATGGCACATATCAGCAACACTTGGTACCTTAGTGGTGTCTGGGCCGGGACTTGAACCTGTGACCATCCGATCACATGGGCAAGTTCCTAACCAGTAGGCTACACCTGCCCACTTGAACATCTAACAGTTAATCACAAGATAATGAGGGCAGTTACACATTAACTATAGGACACAAATTAGTGAAGATAAGCACTGTCCTCCAGTGACAATGTTTAGTGCATATTTCCTTGATCTTGATCAATAAATGCTCACTGTCACATAAGTGGAGATATTTATTGCTTCCTTACATCAGGCTTAAGGGCAGTTAATGGATTATGATTTAGAATAAGAAAGATGCTCTAAATTACACGCCCATGCATTTTTATAAATCACATGAGACACAGCGGGAAAGCCTTGATATACTGTTCATACTGTTTATGATGTGCAGGAAACACAGTGCTTTATGCTTTATTTCCTTCTGGGTTGTTCTGTGGACACCAGAGACAGATACTAACAGCACTGCATACATTTACCCGAAGTAGTGCTTGCACTTGAGGACTGAGGACCAAACATTTAATTGGATTGCGACTACATATTTATCTGGGGAACAAAACAGGCAAACATCCCACATATAAACAACAAAAATGAAAAATGAAAGCAGGACTTACTATTTCAGCCCCAAATGGAAGGCACTCCTCAAAAAGCACCTCTGAAAAACATTTCCTGCCCAGTGGATCAGCTACTAAAGTGGATTTTTCTTTCCCCTTTTTTCCGTAGATGTGCAATAGTTTAACATTTCAATATCTCTGTACTTAAACATGTTATAGAACATATAAGTGTACATGCCCTGCTTTGGTTTCCCAGTAGTCCTTATACTATAAAGCTCTCTTCTTGGAGGTTTTATGTCTTCTTTTTGTTTTTTACCTTTATTTGCTTCATGTGAGCATCAGATCACACATGTACTGATAGAATATGTAACCTACAATCATAGCAAAAAGGATTCTACAAATGCTTCTTTGTCTGGTAACAGTAATAGAGCCTTTGTTGCTGAAGAAAAATATGTTCTTAACATTCAGTTTGAGCTGTTTATAAGGATTTTTTTTATTGATCTGACTGAGGAATATTCCAGAGCTGTTTACTCATCTCTATCTAGCTTCGTCTATAGCATAAAATCAAAAATACACATATAATAGATATCAAAGGGTAGACTAGCCTTTTACTAAGTACAGGGAAATGGGTTGAAATGATTGCCCGTGGGAATCGATCATACACTATAGGACAGAGGCGGACAGAGATTTGATAAACACTGGAATATTCCTTTAGAAAACCATCTTATAATCCATTCTTTTAATATGATAAAATAAAATAAAATAAATTGTTTTATTGTAGGAGCTGCATAAGGATAGTCATTCCCTGTGTAATTGGGTCCTGGACTTCCTGACTGAAAGGCCTGTCAGTTAGAACTGGGGACAACACCTCCAGCACCACCACACTGAGAACTGGTGCTCCACAGGGTTGTGTGCTCAGCCCCTTGTTGTTCACCTTGCTGACTCACGATTGTGCAGCGATGCACAGCTCGAACCACATCATCAAGTTTGCTGATGACACGACTGTGGTGGGTCTCATCAGCAAGAACGATGAGTCAGCATACCGGGAGGAGGTGAAGCGGCTAACGGACTGGTGCAAAGCCAACAACCTGTCTCTGAATGTTGACAAAACAAAATAGATGGTTGTTGACTTCAGGAGAACCTCAAGGGACCACTCTCCGCTACACATTGAAGGCTCAAGCGTTGAGGTCGTCAAAAGCACCACATTCCTTGGTGTTCACCTGGCGGACAACCTCACCTGGTCCCTGAACACCAGCTCCACAGCCAAGAAAGCCCAGCAGCATCTCTACTTTCTTAGGAGAATGAGGAAAGCCCATCTTCCACCACTGATCCTCACCATGTTCTACAGAGGGACCATTGAGAGCCACCTGAGTAGCTGCATCACTGTCTGGTTTGGAAATTGCACCATCATGGAGCACAAGACCCTGCAGCGGATAGTGAGGACAGCTGAAAAGATCATTGGGGTCTCTCTCCCCTTCATCATGGACATTTACACTATGCGCTGCATCCGCAAAGCCATCAGCATTGTGGATGACCCAACTCACCCCTCACACAAACTGTTCACCCTCCTGCCGTCTGGAAGAAGTATAAGTATAACTGCTGGATGCTTTATACAGTAAACTCTCTGAGAAAATGTCACTGAGGTGATGTAGTGACACCGGAGACATACTCTAAAGAATGCATTTTTAGTTAGGAAGCATGTGTATTATATTCCAGTGCTGTTATATTTTTAAGTTGCGTTTACTCCCTACATTCAGTCTCAACCCAAAGCTATTTTAATTTCCAATTTTAAAGCACTTTCTCTTAAAAAGGCACACACACACACACATATATATATATACCTTTCGTCTGGGAAAAACCTTTGGACTAGACCATGTTTGAGGGGAACATTTACATTATTAACATTTACAATACATTACAGGAAAAAAATGTACATGTAAAGCATCTTTTTTTGGACAACATAGCCTGTAAAAGCAGCAGAATTTGTGAAAGATCAGACGTTCTTTTTTTCTATTTAAACAAAACATCTGGGCAGCTTATTTTGTACTGAGCCTGGGGGCAATGGCACTTAGCACTACTTTGCTGATGTTATGCTGATGAGATTAGATTCAGTCTTCTAGTGGTTATAGAGTCTGAGCCAGCATCAGCAGCACGACTGAATCCTTCCAGACTTAAAGCAGTCCACTCACACTCAGCACCACTGGTACACTGGCAGGGGTGCGGAACTGCTGAGGAACGCTGCCTGACTGAATTACAAAGGTGAGCTTCACACATGCTGAACCAGCAACAACCTTCATCATCCAGTATATACCATTTAAAGAAATGGTGCATTAGATTTACTATTTGATTGATGTGCATGTCATTTCTACTAAAATTCATTTTATCAACACTATTATGTCCTTTGGTAACAGCTATGTTGTGGAATGTGCACATTTTCATTTCAAGTTATTTTGATTACTTTTCTTCAGTTTTGCAATTTTCTTAGATTTTTACTGTTTTGTTCTTTTTGCATAAAAGGTCACATGCTTTAAAGTGTTTAGTCTTACATTTTTTGCATAATAGCCTAGAACAGTCTACTTCAAATTATAATTTGTACAGAACTAAAATGTAGGTGCAGCTGAAAAGGGAATTCAGTTAAAGCAGGACATTTCTTTACGAACATCAGGACAGTCCACCAGAACTAGCTCAATGTATATAAGCTGTATTTAAATCTGTGCTAAATATCCATGCTGAAATAGGTTCATGCTTGTTTTCTCACAAGTGCCTAACCTACTTAAATAGGATCTAACTCATCTCTTAAGTGTGTTTTTCAGGTTTGTGGGCTATAAAGGAAAATACAGCGAGCACCACCTCCACATTCAAAATCAATTAGCAGTAGCACATAATCCCAAACTGATTAAATATCATACACATACTGATAGTATTTTAAATCACTGCTGCTATGTACTTGTTCTAACACACACTAATATTTGGTGTCATTGCATTATTGCTAGTACGTATGAACTGCCACTTGAATCACATGTGCCTTCAAGTAATTGTATGTATAATGTTGATAATGGCAACACTGTGAGACTAGAGAGTATTTTGCCTCACAGACCCCTGCATGTTCCCCTCTGTCACTAATGGTTTATGAAAAAATTATAATTTCAGACTAAGACCTCCAACATCTCAAAACTATCTTAAAACTTGCTTTCTGGTGGGGAGTTTTTAGCTATATTAAATTTGGTACCTCATCACTTGGTTAAAGCTTGGTCATCCCTGCCATAATGTGCCACTTTAAACATGAAACCCTATCAGCATAAACCACTTAGGTGATTTTCTGACAGTGCACCACAATGAATTGCAACCTTGGCATTTGACCCATCTATGTAGGAGCAGTGGGCAGCTGACATGGGCATCGAGGAAGCAGCGCTTGGGGACAGTACCTTTCTCACAGGTACCTCTGTGGTACTTTTACTGGGATTGGGTCTGGGATTTGAACCAGCGACCTTCAGGTCACAGGCGCAACTGCCATTAAATCACCATCACTGCACCATCACATTCCAATATTATATCACTTTGACAGTGACACCTTGGTTCCTATCGCTCCTGGTTCATATTATGTGTCACCTGTCACTTTAGCAATAAAATAAATGTCTTTCTATGTAGATAGCTATACAGACGTCTGGTTCCTATCACCACCACTGTGAAGAATTATGGCTGTAGATATTAGTATTTCGCATCAAACCCACTCTGATTGACTGTGTTCCCATCTGAACCTTTTATCTCATCAGTGTCCAGTGGAAATGGCCAACATGTCCGTGCCCCTTGTTGCTCCACCTCCGTGCAACCTGTCCACTCCGTCTCCCCCGCCAAACAGCACGTCGTCCGGCTCGGACATCTCCATCTGGCTGCCGCTCGTGTACTCGCTCATCTGCGCGGTGGGACTCGCGGGCAACACGGCGGTGATCTGCGTGATCGCGAGAGCACCTCGCATGAGGAGCGTGACAAACGTGTTTATCCTGAACCTGGCCATCGCTGACGACCTGTTCGCGCTCGTGCTGCCCGCCAGCATCGTCGAGCACGTGCTGCGCCGCTGGCCCTTCGGCGAGCTCGCGTGCAAGGCGGTACTCTCCATAGACCACTACAACATCTTCTCCAGCGTCTACTTCGTGGCGCTGATGAGTGCCGACCGCTACGCCGTAGTGGCAGCCGCCCTGCGCTCGAGACGTGTGGCTCGGCGCACGCGCGGTTCAGCGCGGGCGCTCAGCGCGTGCGTGTGGGTGCTTGTCGTACTCCTCGTGGCGCCGTTCACCTTTTTCGCCGGAGTGTACGTGAGTCCCGAAGAGAACAGGCCGAGCTGCGTGCTCACCCTGCCGCGGCCGGAGGCCTTCTGGTTCGCCGCCAGCCGGATCTACACGCTCGTGCTCAGCTTCGTGCTCCCCGTGTCCACCACATGCGCCCTGTACGGGCTTATGCTCCACAAGCTGCGGCGCGCGAGCGGTAAGGCGCTGGACAAGGCCAAAAGGAAGGTGACCGTGATGGTGTCCGTGGTGCTGGCCGTGTGCCTGCTTTGCTGGACCCCTTTCCACCTGAGCACGGTGGTCGCGCTCACCGCCCAGCTGCCCAACACACCGCTCGTGTCGGGGGTCTCGTACTTCATCACGTGCCTGAGCTATGCCCACTCCTGTCTCAACCCCTTCCTCTACGCCTTTCTGGACGACAGCTTCAGGAGGGAGTTCAGGAAAATGATGGAGTGCTGAACGTCTGCATAAAACCTGCTTCACGAGGAACCAAGTAGTGGGTCACAATGAATGGTGCCTTAACATTACATCCCCATTACACAAAGTGCACCACAAAGAAATGTGGCCTCTGCATTAAACCCATCAACATGTGCAGCAGCAGCCAGCTATCGACAGCACCCGGGGAGCAGTGTAGTGGGATGGTCACTTGCTCAAGTTTACCTCGGTGGTACCTGGGCCGAGACTTGTGACCCTCCTATCACATGAGCAAGTCCCTAACCACCAAGCTATTAATGCCCCCACTAAGCTACCCATGTCCATGTGTGGGTCCATGGCTGGACCTAGAGGTGGGCAGGGGTGGGCAATTACAACATTTTTGCATTGCCCACCAAAATGACAAGGTATTATTCTGGCCTTCCAGTTCTGGTTATTGAATCATGTAGTTTGATGGTATGTGCAAGCAGGTGGTATACATTTTTCTCACTTTGGCTCAAATTATAGTATTTTCAAAACAGATGCAAATCATATATTAAAGCTGTAATAGTTTGTTATTTCAAACTATTCTATTTGTCTGTTGATATGACTGACTGTTGCAGATGACTTGTGATGTTGGCGAGTGTCGATGTGTCTTCAAGGAGAGGTCAGAATTACACCGTAAAGTAATTTTAAAGGTTTTATTTAACAGAGAGAGAGAGGTGTCTATCTAGAAACAAGTGTCCCCCAAAGATTTGGGATCCCAAGTCAGAGA
>JBBPDA010107650.1:0-11138 GCA_037974385.1 Arnoldichthys spilopterus | reverse complement strand
GATAGATAGATAGATAGATAGATAGATAGATAGATAGATAGATAGATAGATAGATAGATAGATAGATAGATAGGCACACAGGCAGGCAGATAGAGAGACAGGCAGGCATGTAGAAAGAAAGACAGACAGATAGATAAACAGACAGATAGAAAAAAAAGCAACTATACAAATTCACAGTAAAAGTTGTGCAAATGATATTAATACCAAAGTGACAGGTGGCACGTACTATGATCCAGGACTGACAGGAACTAAGGTGTTCTTGCCTAAAGTGACAAAATTAGATGCAGTGTAACCTAATAAATCTTATGTAAGTTATTGAACTTATGAGGTAGTAACTGAGTTGTACAAAAGAGAACGGATAAATATTGTCAGGCCCGAGTTCCTCCCCAAACCGCTTCCGACACAAAGACTTAAAGAGTCTAATGGCTCTGGGGACAAACTGAATCTGTCCATACTGCAGTTTTGGTACCTCTGGTTCCTATCACCACCACTGTAAAGAAATATTTCTGTTTCTTTTCAGTTAATCATTTGACATAAATTGGCAAAGTGGCAAAATTACATTGATATTAATAAAATATTAAAATATTCAGATTTGACATCAATTTTAGACCATCTTCCATTGATCCATCTATGATGAAAAGGTATGTAGGATTCAAGGTATGCGTTTTTCACAACAGCGATAACATTCTTGGCTTGAAATGTGTGTCTAAGCTGATGTGGAAGTGTGTTTGTGCTGTGTGTATACCACTGAACTCTTTCTCCAGGTAAGTCATGAGCTCTTTTCTGCCTAACGGGTCGTTCAGCAGCTCCATGAAGCTAAAACCCCAGCGCTCCACGCGGAGTTTGGTCGGCAGGGTTACCCTGGTCAGAAATATGAACATATCAAAAAATCACTGTCACTGAAAACAAACATTAAATACACAAAGCATTAAATACAGTGTGCAGGTACAATTTGTTGCTCAAGTACAAACAGTGTAAATGTACCCACAAAGGTACAACAGGAGTCATAAGGCCCAATTGTGTGCCTTCAAGTAAGAGGTGCTTTGTGTACCTTTTCATAGCCCAATGCTTTAAAAAAGTAAGTAAAATTAATAAATTAATTAGCTACATTTCCAGTTTAAGCATCACAACCCTTGGTTCCTGTCTCTTGTACCCACAAAGGTATGACAGTAGACAATGTTAAGTGATGGTTTTCCCAAGTCCTCCAAAGCCCATGTGGCAATATTTGTCACAGTACCATGATTATTTCTTAACATTTTCTAAAAATAACAAAAAAATGAAGCCCTGAAAGTATATTCTGGAGATGCCTTAACTTTTGCCACATACTGTTCATGAACTGAATCTACTGCAGAGTTCTTCTCTTCTAATGTTGTTGCTCTCTATCTCACTGTGTGTGTTTGTTTCTTGCCTTTTCCTCCTCATTGTGATAGTGATATACAGTACTACTTCCTGCTTTACAGTACTGTGCTAATAATGCAGCAGAAAGCGTAGGAACAAGTTCACTTCACTTATTAAACCACAGTAGCTCTTCTGCGGGCTAGCCCTCATTCCCCACATGCATCAGTGAGCTTTGGGTGCCCATGACCCTGCCACTGATTCACCAGTTGTCCTTCCTTGGATCACTTTTGGTAGGCACTAACTACTGCACACCTGGAACACTCCACATGACCTGCTGTTCTGGAGATCCTCTGGCTCAGTCATCTCGCCAACACAATAAGTCCCTCGTCAAAGTGGCTCAGATGCTTACGCTCCTGCTTCCAGCACACTAACTTGAAGAACTGACTGCTCACTTGCTGCCTAATATATCCCACCTCACCTGCCATTGTAATGAAATAACTAGGTAGTGTGTGTGTTTGTGTGTGTGTGTTGACTCACGTTTCAGAGTTCATGTTCCAGTACATGATGTCATCAGTGATCCAGGGGTTGCTGGGAAGGCATCCTTGCATTATGGGGTCATGATCCTGGTACTGTTCACTATACTTAACAAAACTACACACACACACACACGCAAACACACATATTTTCGTTTGTTTGAAGGCGCACATCATGCGTGACACCACACTAAAGGCATGCGCCTCCTCTAAGAGCTACTTTCTATAGCTTATACAGAGGTCTATTATCTGTAGCTGGGCCTAGTGAGGCAGCACACAATAGCAGGCATAGGCATAGAGCTAAAGCCACACACTAATGCATACACACAGTGGAAGTACCTTTCCAGGCAGATGGAGGACTTGATTCGATTTCTTCCCAAGCTTCTTCGGTTGTGATCAATCTAAGGTACAGTAGCATGTGTGACTATGAGAGCAAATGCACAACATACTGCACTGTGTTAATTTACACTGTATGTAAAGCCTGGTCCACGCTACAGGGTAATGGGGCCGGTTCTGAGGCCGATTCACCTCTCACAAAAAGCTTCAATGATTATCCTCCCAGATAATCCAGTGGTGCAGGGGGATGTGTAGTTCTAACTCAGCCCCACTGATCTGCTTGCAGATGAGTCATGGCCGACATAGTTCAAATAAATATCAAACACGCTCAGCAAGACCACGCTGACGTCAGTAAGAGCCAACTGGGTGAAAGGATATCTGATATTTTTTTTCTAAATCCAGCACTATGATAATGTTAAAGATCACAGACCATGGAAAAACTATTTTTTTAACTATAAGATGTTGCGGCACTGTGTACAGGGCCCATGCATTTGTGTGGTTTTATTCATCAAAAAACGTGATCATTTTCAAGCCTCTTTGCATCCCATCTTTGTTACTGTGCCTTTAAGGCTAATACATCTAGTATCAGTCAGGGATTGGTCATTGTGAACACAAAGTGCACCACAAAATAAGTGACCTCTGCATTTGACCAATTCACACGTAGAGCAGTGGGCAGCTATCAGCACCCGGAAAGCAGCGCACCTTGCTCAAGAGTACCCCAGTGGAACCTGGGCTGGGACTTAAACCTGTGATCTTCTGATTACAATGGCAAGGCCCTAACCACTAGGCCACCACTTCTTCTAGCTGCTCTGAATTGTGCATCTTTCAAAAAGGTTGGGAATGGGTAAAGCTAAGCCCAAAAAAACATTACATTAACATGGGCTTATATATAAGGGAAGCTGTGGCCTAAAAATTGATGAAGCAGGTTTGATGGTTGTTGGTTTGATGCCCAGAACCAGCAGGAACACCCTTAAACAAGACACCTAACCTCCAACTGCTCCACGGGCACTGTGGCTACCCACTGCTCCAGGTTTGTGTGGATGGGTAAAATGCAGAGGATAGTTTAACCTTGGGGGTCAAAAGAATATTATTACAGGACTGGGCTCCAAAACCTGATGCAGGTAATGAAAGCCCTCGAGTATGAGAGCCAGTTGTGTTGAATCTGGACTCTCCAAGGCAAGAAAAATACAACGGTAAAATGTAATTTTTAATAGACTAAAAATTAAAATGAGGACTAAACTGATGTTCATTTCAGTTTAAGTTTTTCCGCATCAAAAATGATCACCTTGCTACCGCAGAGATCTATACCTTGGTGGCAATTCTGTTTTTAGCAAAATTTGTATTTGTTTATTTTATTTTTATTCACAGAAAATTCTGCCAGATCTTTGGTGAGTTAGGACTTTAGTTGCTGAGCATTATCTGAAAATGTGTGGTGGGTGAATCTTGTAGAGTCGGGGCTGTGATTACTGCCCAATGACTAAGTCGCATTTTCATCATTGGTTAAGATTTTATAAATCTGGTAGCGTGGATCAGACATCACATGCAACAAGGGCCTTCAGGACCAGACGCTATGATTCAAAGGTGGCGGTGATTCAGCCACATTGATTATTAGCAATTATAACAATATTCAGGTTATTGTTTGTATTAACGACAGTGTAAATAATTCCTCCAGCTCTGCATTCAGTCTATTTTACACAGTAAAGTCTGAAATAAGTGAAAATCATATAAAAAACATAGCCAGGTATATTTACCTCTTTCTTGTAGAATTCAGCATTCTTTTCTGAAATTCAACAAAAAAAAAACATTAAAGCAAATGTAATTTTAGAGATTTTAGAATATTTTGTTAAAATCTCAACCACTAAATTTTGACTTGAACAGACAACATTTTGTTATAAAATAACGTCTGTTCAAGATGATTTGATATGAAATGCTCCATTCTAGAGAAATTCACAGCATCAAAAATTGCTCACAGTGGTGGTGAATAGATACTGTCGTCTGAACGGTTTAATGCTCCTTGCTCCTTGCATTAAACCGTTTTAGTTTTTAGACAGCATTTGCCACTATTTTACCATTAACATTACATATAAAATCTCATAAGCACATGAACACATGTGGAGGGTTGAGTGGGTTTGGCTAGTAATTAATAGGGCTGTATTTGTGTTGCTAACGACATCTGTTTTCTGCCACCTCCACAGGTCAGAAACTTTACAATGCTCTGTTTCACATCAAAACCCTCTTACTGAATGTGTTTACACTCCAACAATTGGATTTTAGAAAAATAGGTGAAATTTCCCCATTTAAAATAGAGGAGTATGTCCAGAAAAGCTCAAAACAGGCCATGATATGAAGAACGTGAAGCAAAATGGAAGAGAGTAAAAGAAAAAGGCCAAAATGTGCACCTTATTTTACAAAGAGAACACTTACTTGAGTATGGATGCATTGGGAAAATGGAAAGAAAAAAAAGAGGTAACCATGAACCTTCACAGTAAGAGAACTGGTGAAGTGCTAACACACTGTGCAAACAAGTTGTGACATCTGCCATCTGTCTGTCCAACTGGATCAGTGTGATATAGTCAATACTTTATGGAATTTGCAATAAATGCCACTTTATTATACAGACCTTTGAAGAGCCCATACCACACATCCCTCACTTTTTTTAAATAAAATGGGCATTGTGTGTCATGAACATTTTTAATGTGTAGTTCACTCTAAAGTCTATACATTAGCTGCAGAAACAGCCAATTCTGAATTCATGGTTCCCCATTTTATCTGTCTTTTCAGCCTCTACAGCAGTTTAGCTCCACCCATTTACGCTGAAGTTATAAGGAGTGTTTCAGCCCAAGCTGAATAAGGTGCACTACAGTGCAGCCAATCAGAACAGAGGACATGTACAATAGCTAAAACATTCTGCGTAATTCTGTGCTATAAAAGTGGTTGGAAAATGGTTATGCAAACATGTACATGTACATTGGTACATGAACCAACATAAATATGAAAATAAATATATAGATAAATATAAAAAAGTAAGATATGGGCTCTTTAAACTGAGTATTTTAAGTAAAGATATACAGGAAAAATGACGTAATGTGTTTTAGAAATCCTACGGAAAATATGCCTATAGAAGATATGCACGTGATGTCACAGTAGGTGGAGGTCACTGTGGTTACACCCACTGAGTGGCAGAAAGAGGCCTCGGCGTACTTCACATGGAGGTGACATTCGTCTGGATGTCAACAGCCAGCCACTTTGCTCAGGAGCTGTGTTCAGGGTGTGGCGCCCATGCCAGCGCCGTGAACTGAGCGAACATTTCAGCTTGGTTATTCCCAGACCAGACTGTCTGTGACTGGTCAGCACTTGACAGCCTGTAATTGGTTGAAGCCAATTAGAGCTGAAGCTCTTCCATCTGCAGTACTGAAGAACAAGTGCACGACTCGATGACCAAATTAAAGAAGTTTGCGAGGTGAACGCCCATTTTGCCCCCCTCCACATTAAGTATGCAGAGGCCTTAACTTTCCCTGGGTACACAACCTGATTTCTGGCCACATGTCAGTGTTCATGACCCACTGGTTCTTTGGTAAGTTGTTAGGATCACTGTAGAGCCCAACTGCTTTTAATGTAAGCAGATAATCTTTGCTTGGCTCCTGATTTCTTAGATTCCCCTACTAGAAGCTGCCATGTCGTTTTGCCCCTCAGTCCAGCTAAGGGGGCCTTTTCTGGTGGAAAAGTGACATCATTGCATACACTCTATATAACACAGCACCAGTGGCACTAGTGGTAATATCAGACATAAGTACATGGATGGAAAACTATGAAGCATAGCGTGGTGATGGAAAGCACAGCACAAGTTGACCACTGACCAGCTGTACTCGTGTGTTCGCAACATTCCTCCTCTCTGGTCCTTGCTCCAAAATGTCCATGACACCTGGCTGAACAAAATAAAGAAAATGCACCCGACTGTATGTAAAAAACACTGCTGCTGAAACAGCTCTGTCAGTATTGCACCATGTGTTCTGGCCCTTTTCTATCAGAGTCAGCATCACTTTTTAAACCACAGTAGCTCTTCTGTGGGATCAGACCAGAAAGGCTAGCCCGCTAGCGTGCATCAGTGAGCCTTGGGTGCCCATGACCCTGTTGTTCTAACTGGGTCACTTTTGGTGAGTACTATCAAATGCACACCTGGAACACTCCACAAGATCTGCTGTTCTGGAGATGATCCAACTTAGTCGTCTAGAACGTCACAATGAGGCCCTTGTTGAAGTGGCTCATATCTCCTTCCAGCACAAAGACTTCAAGAACTGACTGTTCACTTGCTGCCTAATATATCCCAACCCCCTGACAGGTGCCATTGTAGTGAAATAACTAGACAGTCAATGTTATTCACTTCACCTCTGAGTGGTATTAATGTTATGGCTGATCAGTGATTTCTCATATAATAGTAATAATGCTTTTGAAGGCAGTCTCACGTCTGTGGTACTTGGCATATGTGTCTTGATGCCTGTATAGACATATATTTGTACCCTTTCGGCATGAAGAGCTATGGCTCAAAAGTGGCAATATTCCTGTAAAGTGGATGGAGGTTTACATTTAAACCCAGATCAGACTTTAATCTTGGTGCCGGCAGTTCATCTAGAGCCATTTGCGTAAATCCCTCATCCTGACACATTTCCCACTGATGTTAGATGCTAGATTTGCACACACACACACACACACACACACGCACACACACATACACTGGATGTGAAGGAATGAAATGGCCTGTAAATCTACCCCAGATTAAAATCCTCAGTTCCTGGATAATGTTTTAGTTGATGGTTGCGTGTGTATAGGTGACTCTCTCCCACTCACGCCAACCCCCCACTAACACACACACACACACACACACACACACACAGAGGATATCTCAATAATGGAATCCTCTTAAGCTCTGAGGCAGAAGATGGAACCATTAGAGAAAAAGCCCTGGTCACATGACCTTGCAAGCATCAACACACATACTCAGACACTCCATTCTCTTGCATTTCTTCCTCTCAGGCACTACAACCCTCTCTTCAGTGGAAAAAAAGCTGGAGATGCCTCCTTTATTCGCGCCCTTACGCTCTTCCTTTTCCTCTTTCCCTTCCTCTCTGTATTTTCACTTTTCATGGGCCGGCATCTACCTTCTCCTCACATCTGCATCTTTTTTTTAAACGGAAGCGATGCTTTTAACGGGCCGAGTGAATATTTCATAAGCAGAGGCCGCGTGTAAGCATGGGAGCATGTGTAGGATTGTGGTGAACAGATGCTACCGCCGGTTCGGTTTCTTTTTTGCAGTGTATCGTGCATGAATTTACAAAAACGATGAGTTATTATTCTGCAAGATATTGTAGTTAGAAAATAGTCTCGTCTTAGAAAAATTATTAAAGAAATAATTCTATGTAAAGCACATTGGATTTAAAAGTGATTCTAATTTTATGGGTTGCATTAAAAATATTATTACAAAAACTAGATTAAAATAGGTTAGATTAGATTAGATTAGATTGGGTTACATTAGGTTTTATTAGATTAGATTAGATTAGATTAGATTAGATTAGATTAGGTTAAGTTAGGTAAAATTAGGTAAAATTAGTTTAGGTTAGATTAGATTAGGTTAAATTAGGTTAGGTTAGGTTAGATTAGGTTAGGCTAAATTAGGTTAGGTTAGGTTAGATTAGGTTAGGCTAAATTAGGTTAAATTAGTTTAGGTTAGATTAGATTAGGTTAAATTAGGTTGAATTAGATAATATTATATTTAATTAGGTTAGATTAGGTTAAATTAGTTTAGGTTAGATTAGATTATATTAAATTAGGATTAGATTAGATCAGATTAGATTAGATTACACAATAACAATAATGCATGATATATGTACTCACAGGTGGTCTATTGATCAACCAGAAGGCCTGTTCCTGACACTCCAGCACAATACGATCTGCCTTTCGTCGCTGTTTAGATGCCCTGTAAAAAAACACAAAACACAATATTCTTTAATAAATTTGGACAAATCTACAACATTTTATTTTATAACAGCTGTATTTGTACTGACAACGCTGACGTAGTAATAAGTATGCACTTTTAGGCTGAAGTACTAAGTCAGTTTAAGGTGCAAATTGGATGCGTTCTTCCTGTACACAAGTGACGCACAAGCCTAAACATGAAGTGTGTATCTCTATCTCATACATGGGCAGTGGTAACCTTGTCTTCAGGAACTTGCCCATGTGATCAGAAGGTTCATGTCCAGGCCCAGGTTCCACTGAAATGCCCTTAAGCAAGGCACCGTCCTGCTACATTGCTCCCTAGGTACTGATGATAGCTGCCCACTGCTCCAAGTATGGATGGGTTAAATGCAAAGGTCACATTTCGTTGTGATGGGGTGTGTTCACAATGACAAATAGTCAAAATATGGTAGAATGTTATAAAATAGTAGGTAGAGATACACATGATGTCTGAGGCATTAGCAATGGCCTGTGTTTGCATCGAACGTCAACCGTTTTTTTAAAACTAGGTGTGTGTTCACAATAGTGCCTCAAAAGACGTGTCGACGTCCTGTGTGGAACGGCAGCAGACCCAGTTGCTAGACATTGTTAAATCAGATGTCCTTCAATCAGACTCATCATAATAAACACACAGTCAGTTTTAGTGTTTCACAAACTCATGTATCAACACCTTGATCTCTTCATCACTGTTTTTTTCACGTTAGGCTTGTTGACAACCCTATTATTTCATAGTGCCTTGGTAATGGCCAGGACGATGTGCAGTGCTTGTAGGTCAAACATTAAGTTTACATGCATTATGGGCAAATTTTGCAGCCACATTAAAGCACATTTGCGCTGCGCCTGCCCTCGTATATACATCTCACCCCAAGCGATAATTATGAGCGACCTTTTCACTTCTAATGGTTCTAACAGTGGGCTAATCCATAATGCTTTGCTAATTGCATATGTGCATCAGCCTGTGTTCGCCAATGAATTTCTGTGCTCGTTTGCCCGCAGTGTTGATATCAGTTCTACAGAAATGAGACCCCCACACACACATAACAGACAGAGTTAGAATGAAGAGTGTGTTTGTGTTCAGCTCACCTAAGTTGCTCTCTTGCCTGCATCACCACAAAGTCCCAGGTGTGATTGATCCTCTTATGTAAAGCATTATAACACTCCTGTCAGAAAACAAGGGAGAGCGAGAGACACGTGGAGGAGAGGAAAATCAGAAATATTTTCCCAATTAGCACATGGTCCAGTGACCATTCCATGGATGACTGTCCAGGAAGCATAATTTTAGCACACTTACCTTCTCATACTCTATCAGTTCCCCTTGTTTACGGATGTTCTTCTTGGCCAAATAAATTGCTTTGGGCACAAAACAAGAGCAAACTAGCAAGCGACATTTAATAGTAAGCTTAAATACGAAAAAAATGACTTAAAAACTCACCATAATCCAACTCTGAAGCAGGCCAGCGGGTTGAGGTCCAGTAATACGGCGTCTGGGAGAATGGATTGTAGTTTTGAATGGATATACAGTACATAAGGGGTGGAGTCTAGTCTGTGGGTATACTGTGAGTCAATCACGATTAGCAAGACTAGCCTTGCTAGCACATATCAACATAACTTAAACTACATTTAAGTTGATCAGTGAAAACAGTGATAATATTTTTAATTTTTTTTTGAATAACTTTAATCAGTTGAACAAAAGTTGAAGAGAGTTAGCAAATTACACATTCTTGTTTTTACCGCAAGACCTCCCTGGAAATGGGGTTTGTAATTTGACTGGGGCCCCAGAAACACCACAGCAGCACTAGTCCTAGTGGTTTCCTAGTTGGTCTATAGCATATACCAGCACTTCACATAGGTTCCAAATCCCAGTCTTGGCAATCCCACACTATGCACATTTACCTGGCAATCAGCAGGTATGTTGAATTTGGTGTGTTTGTGCATGGAAATCACCAAACTGTGATGGATACCGGCCCTCTAGGACTGGAGTTTGACACCCCTGGTCTATGGCATAAACCAGCATATCACACAGACCATGGGCTCCCAATCCCAGTCCTGGCGATCCCACACTATGCACATTTTTGTGCTTTGCCTCTAAGAGCACAGTTGATTCAGCACATTATCCAAATATGTGGGTCTGGAGTGTAGAGCAATCATTTGACAAAAATGGGATTGGCAACCTTGTGTGACGGTCGGTCTGTACCTGAAAGCGATAGGGTGTCTCATCTTGCTTCAAGCACAGATTCCGAGGCTCCTTCAGTGGGTATATGTAGCCGTATTTGACCAAGAGGTTTCCTGTATGTAATGCTTCTATAGAGAAACACAGAAACAAAAGAGCAATGCTGTATCAACATAGCACGGCCACACTATACCATACCATATGATGCTGATTTATCACTGAGTCAGCACTAAGCATTAGTTACCACTTTTTTATTCTAAGTTCTAAGATTACCCATATATACTATGAGGTCAAAAGTCTGCAGACATAGGTACATTTCAGGTGTTTCAGCCATGCTCAGTGCTAATAGCACATAATCATTAAATCTAAGACGAACACTGGTCTGAAGAGCAAGACTGAAGAGAGAGTGACTAACGTGGCACCATCATAGGGGGCCACCTTTGCCACATATCAGAAATAAGAGAAATTACTGTGAGATGGAAACATCCAGGAGCAACAGTAGCTGAACATGGCTGAACAGCTGCACACAAGCCTAAGATCACTATGTGCAAGAGGAGGAACCAAGTACCGGCGGCAATGTTTCTCTGCCAATGTTGCGTATCAGAAAAAAAAGACACTGATCCATATTTCACTCATACAGTGAGGGATGAAGATCAAACCCCACACTCTGAACTCTCTGATTACTGCCCCCCACAGGTAAACACACAGAATTACAGCCTGGACTGTCTGATTACTGCCCCCCACAGGTAAAC
>JBBPDA010107629.1:0-11138 GCA_037974385.1 Arnoldichthys spilopterus | reverse complement strand
AGAGAGAGAGAGAGAGCGAGAGAGAGAGAGAGAGAGAGAGAGAGAGAGAGAGAGAGAGAGAGCGAGCAAGCAAGGTTGAGTGCACTGATGCTTTGGATGGTTAGCTGATGAAAGGTCCCTCAATCAAAGAGCAAAGCAGTGACTCAGTGAGTGATGCCAGCAGCTTCTTGAAGGTTATATCCCCCATGGCTACACACTTATAAATTCCAGGTACTTGAGTGGTTAAGTACTCTTTTTTTAAAATGGCCACACTGCCCTGTAAAGAATTAGCATGCTAATCCCTCTTTTACATGCAGCACATTGCACGTTGCTCTGCATGGTCATGCTGTGTATTTACCTCTTCAAAACAGCAGCAAGAGCATTCAGAATAAGAATAAGAAAGGAAAGAAGCTTTTATTTGCAAGTACATGCCACAGAGTCAAATCCTGACCACTGACACTTCCTTCCTATATGTGGTCTGTGCTACAGGTTGATGTTTTTGGTAAGGTGCCTTGTATGATCTGGCAACCTGTAAAGCACACAACTTTTTCCACCATAGGAAAAAGACCGGTTATCTTCTGCACTTTGGAAAATATGGGATAGATTTTCAGCTATTACTGTAACAATCCTGCCCCTTGTGTTTCCACGTGTCCATGTTTTGTTTTGGTCTAAGCCACATGTCATTGTCCTCGTGTTCATGTTTGCCACACCCTTGCCCTGCCTCACACCTGGTCCTCGTTCCCCGTCCCCAGGTGCCAAGTATTTCATGTTGTTATTTAAACTCTTGTGTTTGTGCTCATGTTGTCAGTCTTTGTATGTCTGTCATGCCGTGTGCGTTTATTCATGCCTTGAGTTTTCACTGTTCGTGTTTTGTAGTGTTTTGTTTATTAAAACCCCTTTTTATTTCATACGCCTCGCTTGCACTTGCTTCCTCCTCAAACACCCCACGTTCGTGACAATTACACTGTTTAACACAAATGTGTCTTTTTTATGCATCACAGAGAAACCCTTTAGGTCTTCAGAAAGCAATGAAATTGTACATGCCTTTAATTTTGGTAAATTGTTACTTAACTGTCTCTTATTTTCAAAATGAACCACAAATTAAAATTTAGGTTACATTTAGATTTTAAGATATAGGAAGCAGTAAGGTAGGACTACCCCTATAGTTACAGCTGTGACCCCCTCATAAATAAAACAAACAACATTAAAAAAAAAGTTACTTAATTACTTACCTCCAATTGTAAATATTATAATGGTTTCCATACACATGCCTTTAAGAACCTTGTAATATGCTTTCTAACCCGAAAACCACACAATTTCTTAACCTAGCCAAGAAATTAAAGTCAGTGCTTGCATCACACCAGACAATACAAAGTGAGACAGATGTCTATTTTTACATTAGTATAAAATGTATTATTTAACTAAATTTTTAGTTTGTCTTTGCATTTTGGCATTAGCTTTTACTTCACAAAAAAGCTTTGTTATCACTCAGAAATTTTATCTCTAGGGGGTAATAAAACAAATATGAGTCAAAGTGTGCTGAAGGCACAGTCCTTGTATTTGTTCAAATTAATGCCCTTATTAAATACAAATTTCATTGAAAGAGTCAACATGAGCAAGAGCTGAGATATCTAGTCCTTTTCTGGTCCTTAAAAGATTAATTGAATCTAGTAGTAATTAGGACTTAGAAATACTAAAGTAGCCTGTATTTTGTCGTTGACATGCAGCCTTAAAACCGAGGCTAATATGGGTGATGATGAGTTGTGCATTTATATGCTGTTGTTTTAAGGAAGCAGAGGAAACAACCATCAGCAAGCAGGAGGAGGTCAGGAGCACAGATTCAGAAGAGTCAGAAAGGAGACTGCACTTAAATAAGTATGCCATCATAGCAGATGTTTAGAGAAAGAGTACTATCACAAACCATGCCTTTGGTTCTGGTGCAGCATTGTGTGGTTCTGTCTGAGCAGAAATTATAGTTTGCTGTTGTATGTATGTGGGTCTGAGTTACTGCCACAGTTACTGTTGATGACTTCTGACTGCAAAGTTGTGTGGTTTGTGCCCCATGAGGTGGTGCATAGGATTTAACCAAAGCCAAGCCTGTGCTATACTAGGTTTCCTTTACAAAAGTTGACTTCGCTGACTGTCATTATATCATTTAAACTCTGACTATGTTCAAAACAAGTTAAAAAAATATAACAGGCTCATGATTATCACATAATTCTTGAGTTTTAGTGCAAGTACAACAGTTTAAATCAATGTAATGATGTTTATATTTAGTCTTTAACAATCTCTTAATTCAGAAGAAGTGATATATCTCATACAGTCTTAAGGAGCTTAATGAAATGAATGTGCTACATGTGAACTATTACTGCTACACACTGAACTAATCATAAGACAGGCAACCTTACCTAAATACTTCAACAAATACACAAGCCAACAAGTTTTGTCAAATGTGGTGGTTAAAAGACAAAGACCAAATAAAAAATCAAACACCAATTAGCCTTTGTTAAGAAATACTGTTTTTCATAGCTTGGGCTTGTTCTTCACAGTTTAAATTATGTGTTGGTGATTTGAGCAGGAATACATGGTGCAGCAGAATTTTACAAGCAATGAATTTAAGTTATTCAACCTAAAAATTATACTTAACTATGCTTAGTAAAAAAGTAATGAAGTTAAATAATACAAAATAAGTTATTGGACTGAAGCAAAGCAAAAAACAGCCAAGATAAAATACCTTGCATCTGAGTAGTGAAAGGGACTACTTCCTATTGACCAAGTTTCAAGTTTCTACCCACTTACGGTTTGGCCTGGTGTTATATTTCAACTGCTTATGTCTAAAGCCTATGTAAAAATGGCTATATTCATCACAAACTGATTATATGACCACAGCCTACAAAACCTTTGCATTTGTAGTGGCGAAACCGGTGAATGTCTATCTTTTCTGGACAATCCCAAAAAGTTCTAAAAGATTCTAGAAAGTTTCAGGACAATTCTAGAAACTTCAAATCTTTTAGAACCAGAATAGTAGTAGCAGAATAGTAGAATAGTTCCAGAATATTCTGTAAATCTACTTAGCATTTAAAGTGAATTAAAAATGTTCTTGAAAACAGATAAATTTGAAAATGTTAGGAACAAAAATAAAATTCAACTAGCATAAAGCACTAGCATTTTTTTCTCTTTCTATACAAACTGAAACATAGTTTAAAATGGACTAAATGAAAGTTTTACAGGAACACTGATCAATTAATTAAAAGCAGAAAGGTATAATTTTAACACGAAAGTAAATGAAGAGGTGTGTTTTAAATGTTTTTGAAAAGTGTGTTCTGAGCTTGACTGCCTAACAAGTGGAATTAAGGTCCACAGTTCAGAAGTTGTACAGAGGTGGCATTATCTGTAGCTGTCATTAGAGCTTGAAAAGTAAAGTAAGTAAAAAGTAAAAGATATTTAAGTGTTTTTTGTATAGAGTTTATTTGCACTGATAAACTGCAAATCATGCACAGGGCTTACCAAAGTTGGCTGGGAAAATGTGTGTAACAGTGTTTATAAGATTATATTGCACCTTTATAGCTGTGTTTACATTTCCACAATGGGCTTTTCTGTGACATACATGTGTATCCAGACCAGTGCTATGTTAGTAAAAGAATTAGGTTAGACTGAAATGAGAAGCCTTAAAATCTCTATTTATAAATCCAGCAAATCCCCTGGGCAGACGCTGACCCTGTCAACTTTTCCATTGTGTTTAGAAGAGCCTGAAATCACTAAGCTTATCTCATCTGTAACAGAGTAATGCTTAGTTTATAGAAGTGTATGTGGCTTCGCTGTTAAAGCCAGAAAGGGTTATTACAAACCTGTCCAACCTGCTAACACACCTTCTTTGTTGTGTAGGTGTATGTGTACTATACTGTAGAAGCACTTTTCATGTTTATGACAATAGCAGGAATACTTTTATACTGTATAGCCTTATGGAAAGGTTTAAACACCTCCTGGTCAGATGATATCTATTTATTGAAAATAAGGGCACTTCATTTACAGGAATAAAAATTTATTAGGTTTTTAATTAAAGTGTACCTATTAGAAATCAACAAAACATGTACATTAACTAGGGGTGCTTAAATATTTTTGCATATGACTGTAACATGATAATTTGTGTGTTGTCTGTCTAAAAATATTTTAAAAAAGCAAAGACAAGCATTTCCATTGGTCTGTTTTCAGATTAGGTTAGGTGCACAGGTTTGTGTGTAAGGATGTGTTTTGGATAAGACCCTGTGGACTCTGAAGAGGCTGTCTGCATTCTTGCCTGAGTATAAATATATCTTTGGAGCAGTCTAATTTCCCAGTGGTTTTCTTATTGCTCGTGACCTTGCCCCTGTCTCTGTGTTTATCACAGAAAACCACATTTATTCCACATTGTCAGAGGATCAAATCATGACAATATGAATCTAGAAGCACCTAACATTCAAAACATGTAAAAAGGTGAAACTATTTAAAACATTTTTTTTCATGACAGATCTGCCTGACAGCACAAGTGACATTCCTCCACCAGAGCAACCCTTTGTATTTACTAAAAGCATTGTCAGGTGGCCTCACACTTGCAGTAGCAAAAACAGTCCTGTGGATCACAGCAAATGTGAGCCCCAGTGTGAAACAGACTACAAAAGCCTGCTGAAAGTCCACACATGACTGCTGGGCTGCCCTCAACTCTTCAGATCTGTCCTTTTACTAAATTATATACTATGAACCAATTATATTTGTCTTAGAACCAAAATTAATTTGAATTTAAGCAAAAGCATTTAGATGAAAATATTTCAGGAACATTTCTGTGACGTGCTGGTGTCGTCACAGACGCTGGAGTTTTCAGAAGAGCCCAAGCGCAGGGGAGTCATTCTTTGACTTGTGTTTAGGATAGTTGTCTTGCTGCATGACAAACTGTCTCTTGAGATTCAGTTCACAGACAGATGTGTGACATCTGGTATAGTTCAGAATTCATTGTTCCATCACTGAGCTGTCCAGGCCCAGATGCAGCAAAACAGTCCTCATCCAGAACACTCCCACCACCATGTTTTATAAATGGGATAAGGTTCTTATTCTGAAATGCAATGTTTTTCTTTCTCCAAATGTAACAGTCCTCATTTAGTCCTTAAAGTTCTATTTTGGCATCTGTTCACATAAAATTCTTCCAGTATCCATTTGATTTGTCTACATGATCTTTAGCAAATTGTAGATGGTCAGTAATATTTTGGGGGAGAGTAGAGACTTTCTCTCTACTCTGTCATACACACCATTGCTGTTCAGTGTTCTGCTGATGGTAGATTCATGAACATCAACATTTGCCATTTGTGAGACAGGCCTTCAGCTCCTTAGAAGTTATCCTGTATTCCTTTGTAACCTATATAATAATCCTAAGGACTAAAAGATCTTTTTTCATATAGGACCAAATATAATCAATTGTTTCACTTGTTTAACTAGGTTTTCTTCATCTAGTTCATATATAGCTACGACAGCTAACATCTCACCTGGTGTATTTAAGACTACCACCTTGACAGATGCCTTTACAAGGTCCTTGCCTCTTGTGGCTCTCCACACCTGGCTCTTGCCGATATTTTGTAGGATCCTATGGTTTCATTTTCACTTGTTTATATATAAAAAATCATTTAAAAGCATTGATTTCAATGATGCATTTTCACTTGTTTATATAAATAAAAATAAATTCAAAGCATTGATTTCAGTGATGCATTTTCACTTGTTTATATATAAAGAGATTAAAGATAACTTAAAAGGTTACATGCAATCATTTCAAAAGAGTGAAAGGTGCCTTAAATTACCCCCATAAATTGAGAAACCTAGTGAACTATGACACACATAACTATGTCAGAGTACAAAATTATGAAAGGAGGCACTTCAGGCACTTCAGCAAAACCTGTTAAACTTGTTGGTAAAGACAATCGGCTCACATTTTTGACATATTTCATTATTTTGCCCCCTGTGAAGTTGATACATGACTAAAAGACACCCACAAACATCTTTAATGAGAACAGCAAAGATAAACCAGGGCAAGTTTTTCGCAGTAACAAAGCAGGAGCTTGTATGATCAGCTCTCTCTAACCAAGTGATTAAAGATGAGGAATCAGCTCTCATTCGGAATGAAAACCTGCAATGAGCCCATTGGGAGATTGGACGCCCCTGCTGTCTAGGAATGGTAAGTTCTTAAAAGTAAGTGTAGAGCAAATATACTCTTAACTGCCACAGATAAAATGAGATATAGAGGCCTAATATCTCTAGATATTATGAAGGCCTTCTTTAATCTCAGCACTACCCGATGCCACCTTGCCCTCACTTTAATATACTATGAAGCTTTAACTCAGCACTTATTGAATGTTAACAGTAATTATGCATGAAATAAGAAAAAGGATGATGGTCAGCATCTTTGTCATTGGGAGGGTTTGGAGATGGTGGTGCAACCACATTTTTATAGAATTGCCTTGCAAAAAAAGACACTATGCCAATGAGGCAGGTACATGTAAATTTAAATGTAAACCCTCTCCGCTGCATGTGTCTGTGGCATTGTATTATTCCTCATGATTATGAGGAATTAATGGGATTATTATATTATTATATTGTTATTATTTTTGCATACATGCATTGATGATAAAAAATCTTTATTTATTTTTTCCAATACTTATGACTTCATTCTGGACCCCTTGGAACATAACATTATACTGTAAACCAACACTATATGTTTACAGGAATCCTACACAAATGTTTTTCCTCTGCAGTATGTTTATGAATGAGCAGGGGCTCCACCTGCTGGTGAAAACACCAGCATTTTTATTTTCAGACTATATTTTGTCCTTGAAAAAGGGCCTGACTGAGTATTAATTTATAAAGCCTCAGCTATCAGCTCATTCAGATCACATTGTACGTATACACAGACTAAATGCTTAACATTTTGATTTATTTTTTTTTAGATTAAACAGTAAGCTGGGTCTGAGGGTCTGATGTGTTCTCAGAGAAAATACTGATGTCCTTGAGGAAAGAGATTAGGTACAATGGAGCAAAAAGGGTTGATATGGAAAGTGGGAATAATACACACACACACAGTTTAGATTAGTGTCTGGCTTTTCACTGTGTCGAAGTGTTGGTTTTATGACGGCAGTACTGGAACTAAAACTAATGTAAGTTTAAGACGATTTTCTCTGTAACAGAATTGACTTAGGATTATAATAGTGGAAATGCTTGCTTCAGTGTCTGCACTGCTATTAAAATGGTGGAGAATGCCTTTACTAGTAGTATAAATCTTTTAATTCATTAAAATATATACAGGGCCAGATTCTTGCACAGATTCTTGGGATCAGACCAAGTCATGCACAGTATTTTATACAATGAGATTTTAAGCATAAAATCTTAATTCATATCTGGGAAACCAGCCCATAATATATAGTTTGTAGCTTCTCAGAACCCAGAGTTCACTTTTTAGTATATTATATATCCTTTAAATCTGTTTACTACTGTAAAGCTCTCTGAATGAAGTATGACTGCTTTATAATAGTCAAGCTGTAAGCTGTATTGCTTTAATGCACCATGGAATCAAAGTTTAAAAGCATAAATAAACCACCACAATATCTGATGGAAATCAAGATGGCTGCTGTTCATTAATACACCACTGCAGCCACATCTGGAGCATTGTAATGTTTTAATACAATGTTTTACTGTCTGGCTGAATGATTATGTTGGGTTTTGGGTGTGATTTGATGCTATATTTGCCTTACATCACATAACATGGTCTGCTGAGTGAGACAGATTATTATAATAATTACAAATACAATGAGGCTCACTCAGTGCAAACAAAACCCAGTAATTTCCTCCTACTTATCGATTCAGTTAGGTAGTAAAGATTTTTGTTTTTTACATTTAGAGACCCCAGATCCTAGCCTATACCTGGACTAAGAAGAATGTGCAACAGTGACCCATAACTGGCATTGCAATTTATTCCAAAACTAGACAACCTGGGAGATCAGTCCTTTGGTTTAAGAATTTAGTTTAGTTCTGAACCACGCGCCATTACACATAATATATTGTCCTAGCAATGTAGCCTTGCTTCATGATGATTAGGGCACAAAATCAAATATGAAAACATATTTTCCTCTTTCAGTACATTATAATAAATACAGTAAGTGATCATTCAAGACCTTTTTCAAAATTGTTTTGGAGCTACAAGGCTAATCTACCTAGCAGGTAATAAAACCTTTCCAAAATGCATGTCTCGACGAAACACTTACCTTAAACCATGCTGGTTTTTTTTTACATACTACCTAGATGACAGTGCCCTCTGACTGGTCCAACCTGACCTTGCACCTGCAGGACTCATTAACAAGTGCTGTAGGCCACTTCCTCGAGCAATGGCGATGGAATGTCACACAGGCCGAACGCACCCTGGATGCCCGGCTGGCTGAGGAAAACTTCCGCAATGTCATCTGGTACCTGGTGGTAATGATCGGCATGTTTGCCTTCATTGTGGTGGCCATTCTAGTGAGCACTGTAAAGTCCAAGCGGAGAGAGCACTCCAACGACCCATACCATAAATACATCGAAGGTGACTGGAGCACCCAACCTTAGATCCAAGCATACAACCAGAGCTAGGTTGTTTCCAGTCCCATTGTCAGGACCTTCAATGGCACCAGCTCACCATGACCCACCTTGCTCTCTGGACAGCTTAATCCATTTTATTCAATGCTGAGCTAATTGAAACCTTACTCTATTTAAATATTAAAGAAATGGAAAATGCAAAACACGTGCAAGATCAATAAAAGTAATGATGCTGTCCTAACTGTTGGCTGTGGTTATGACAGCCCAATTTTATCTGGTTCTAAGTACTGAACTCTGAAATTACACTTGAATTAACTATTATGAAGCAATATTTGAATTTCAAGGAAGACATTTGAAGCAGAGACAAGAATCCAACAGAAACAATCCAAAGAATTTATTCATACAATCAGCCAAGTAGTCAGTGATTCTGGGCATATCTGTACATTTTTATGTACAGTTCTAATGTGTAAATTATACAATTTATAAATGATATATATTTTATAGTTAGAAAGCTATATATTCTTGAGAATTTTTAAAAATCATATTTTTGCTAAGAGAAGCAGGAGGAAGTAGGAGAAAATGATGAGATTTTTCCCATCTCAGATTCAAAAGACAGCCATTTTAGATTCAACCCCCGTGTAGTTAAGAACACCTGATTGGCTTGTCTTTTGGGGGGTCTTCAGGTTTCATAACTGGCTGCAATACTGAGCTTTTACAGTAATGAAATTACTAAATGAATCCAACAAATAATTTCCTCATGGCTATATTAGTGCAGTCTTTCCATGTATCAAATAACCCATAAAGCACACTAAATGGATAAATTTATTACATGAAAATAGTTTGTTTATTATTAATTATTCATATATATAATAATTGAATGCCACTTGAATGACACAATCAGTCTCTCTCTCTCTCTCTCTCTCTCTCACACACACACACACACACACAACATGCGACATGTGCAAATTTCTCTCACACAGAGCATGTTTGCAACACTAAAAAAATGCTTACAGACACAAGCATATGAATGTGTGTTTGTGTGTGTGAGCATGTGCGAGTGAATTAGCAAATATAACTCTGCGCAAAATTGAGCGTGACTGCACGCAACGGTGAACGCAAAAGTTATCGCGACAGGACGTGACGGTGAGCGCAAAACTTATCGCGACTGGACGCGACGGTAAACACAAAACTGATCGCGAGTGAACACGAGTTTGAACGCAAAACTGATCGTGACTGTAGAGTGAATTTCAAGATGACTTCACACTTCAGCTGCAGCAGCATTTGCATGACAAAATGACTTAATAGGCCAGGAGAAGACGGCTGGCTTGTGGGTGGGCTCATGGGGGGCAATGTGGGAGAGATTCCAAACGAGTTTCCTCGTGGTCCTCTGGGTTTTCAGTGTTAACAATGCAGCCAACAAGTCCTCTGTACTGCAGGCGCTACACGCCACCAACCACTCATCTACCGAACCCTTTTGTCTTTTCTAACTCATTCATGGCACTCTGCAAGCAGTCTGAGGCTTGTGTTATAATTTGTTCTGAAAGAAAAGGCCACGCACTGAGTGAGGGAATCGCTGCTTGAATGACAGCTGGGCCGTGATGTCATGCCTGTTCCTGGGCTTGTTAAAAAGAACTGGTAATGGTTGTGTACTTCTCACCTATTGCCTCATGTAGGTATTCAAATACATACATGTACAAAAACATCCACTTGCAGGGCCGCACCATATGTCACCAGTTTTAGACCAGCAAAGCTAGGCCAGCAGTTTCAGGGTGCAAAGCAGAGATGAGGAGGGCAGCAAAGTCCACCAATATCATCTGTTTTATTCTGGAGTTTGTAAAATGTTGCCAAGTTACAGTTACGACATGTTAAACGCACATATAAGAACATTATATTGGTCTGTTTTTGATCAGTGAACTATTTGCTTCCCTTTGTAATGCTGTCTTTCCAGCAAAAGTGTAGACATTTAAGCTGGGGCTCCAATGTGTATACATACATAAAAATGTATACAATAAAGTTGAAATTAAAAATGACCCAGACTTCTGAGCAGCATGTCCTCTATTTAGCAAAAAGAATGGGAAACCCTTGGACTGTTCTCCAATTCCAAAGTATTGTATAAATGTAAAGTAAATGTTAATTTTAAGCTCAGCCACGTCCCATCAACATTGTAAGAGTTGCATTAAAAAGTATATATTTATGCAATAAATTAAGTTGACGAATGTAAACTTTTATTTTGTACTGTTATCAATAAATTCTAAGAAAAATTATTTTTTTATTAGGGTTGATGTTGGCGAGTGTCGATGCGTCTTCAAGGAGCGGTCAGAATTACACCGTAAAGTAATTTTAAAAGTTTTATTTAACAGAGAGAGAGAAGTGTCAATCTAGAAACAAATTGTCCTCCCAAAATTTGGGATCCCAAAGACTCAGAGAAAAGCAAAGTAAGACAAAGTGAGCGAGGGAGTGAGAGCGAGTGAGTGAGAGAGTGAGAGAGAGCTGGTTCATAGGCCTCAGAGCAAGTCTGAACCTCTGAATGAATGAATCTCTTGCTCAAAAATCAAGCACATCTTATAGCAGATTTA
>JBBPDA010107568.1:0-11139 GCA_037974385.1 Arnoldichthys spilopterus | reverse complement strand
TGTGCAATAGTTTCATCCCCCAGGCAATAAGACTCTTAAACACTCAGGGACTGTCAACACACACACACTTAACTATTTTTAACTTATATTTATTACCCATTCTGAACTTTGCTGCTACATTCTTCCTGCTCCCTGTGTCACTTTGTCATTGTTTAAAATTCACAGTATTGTATTTTTTGCACATCCTGCTACCCCACACCTGGTGGTCCCATAACTGCACTGGTCACTGTTGCACTGTCTTTGTTTGTACCTGTCTGTCTTTGCACTGTTTTTGCACTGTCCTGCAATGTTTGCACATCTTGCACACAATGCACTTTATGTTGTCAGTTGTGTAGTGTTTGTGGTCCTGTGTTTCATGTAGCACCATGGTCCTGGCGGAATGTTGTTTTGTTTCACTGCCTACTTGACTTGACTTGACTAATATTACTCAATTACTAATATAAATGATACACGCTCACACAAACACATGCAATCACTTTGCTGGCCAATTAATTGCAGCCTTGTTGATCCTTCAAGGTCTAGAACTGATGTCAACTTTGCTGATATGTGTCATGTTTTATACGATGAACAAAAACAGAAGTAAAGATTATCTTCCGTAATATCCTCCGTAATTCCTGCACAGCTCTAACTCACTGGTGTACACTGGCCATAATTATTTTTAGGTGGAGGACAATTCTCAGCCTGTCAGTGACAGGCACAGTGACTGGGTAACACCGCAGCGTTCGATAATCTAATACCATCATCACACGTTCACAATAACATGCACCATAAAATAAAAAATAATATCAAAAATAATATCTGAACAACAAAGGTCAACCAGCCAATCCTAAATAAGGTAAGGCACTGATGTTTTGTTCTGCAACAAATAGGATACAGCACAGGACTACTGTACACCTACAGTCATGGGAAAAGGTACATCCCATTGAAGTAGAAATCACACATAAACCTGACATTTCATAGTCATTTTCATAATTTAAAAAAACAAAAAAAAAGATCGGTCACATGGAGAAAGAATACAACCTTATATTTATCACACTTTCAAGTCAATAAAGGTATTCCAGATTAAGTGCCATTGATTAGAAGCTCCTTTAGGTGAAAAATTTGTATTTAATCTAGGGTCTGGTGTTGTCTTTGCTATTTAAGTGTTTGGCGTCACCATGCCAAGCTCTAATGAAATATCTAAGGCTTCAGAAAAGGTTGTATATGCCTATGAGTCCTACAAGGAATTTATAAAGTTCTCAAAATGATTTCAAATCAATTCACTGTAAGAAAAATAATCTATAACTGGCATAGATTTTAAATGAGTTCCAATTTGTCCAGGAATGGTCAGTCCAGCAAGTTGGACTGTAGTCCATTTGATGTTCTCAGAGAACCCCAAAATTTCATCATGGTATCTGCAAGTAACTCTTGCAAGTGTTGGCATGAAAGTTCATACATTTAAAGTATAATTTAAATACAAAAACACATACAAAACATACCAAAGTGTAGGAGTTATACTTTGTTTCCATAAGTTCACTTGTAGAGGAATGCTACCCACTAATCTTGTTATGTCAGCTCACAGATGCCTATGCTGGCTGGCATCACAATGAGAAAATTCAGTAGAGGAAGGACCATCCTACCCACTCAGAGAGAGATCAGGGCCAATGCGTAGACAGTTGTGCCAAACATGATAATTTTTTAATGGGCAAGATGATTTTTGCTATGTCCATTAAATCTTTTTGGTAAAACACGTGTTAATAAAATTAAATGATTATAAATTCTTACTCCAATACTGTCAGGGGTGCTATATGCTGGAAATTTTCTGTTGAACTTGTAGCACATGTATCCACAAGCTCCTAACAGAGAAAGGCAGCACAACACAGCAAGCGCTTTCAGCCAAACTAAGGGTTGACCTAAAGTGTGGGAAAAAACAAAACCGTATTAAGGTTTTAACGAATAACAGTCTTATGAAAATTATATAGCAGAAAAAAAGAAAATATTAAAAAAGAGGAAAAGGCAGGAAAAAGAGGGCCAAAGGGCTTATACCTTTCGTAGACACACACTGTGGAACAGTGAAACGGCTTTTTTTGTTGTCATTCACGGCAAAAACACTGACTTGCACACAATATTCTGTCCAGGGCTTCAGCAACATCAGTGGAAAGTATGGCTCATCATAATCCTTCTGGTATGTCTGTGGATGATGGATAAAATAAAGACAAAATTAGAGAAAATCTGATATTGTCAAATATTAAAGATCATTGGCTTTAGCAAACATGCAAAACATTTGGTTATGATTACGTTTAAGGTCAGGGGTCTGGGTTTAAGGTTAAGGGGTCATTTTTCTTTTTCAGTTTGTTGCTGTATTTCCACCCGTTAACATATAACGTCCTCATATGAATTCAGCATGTTATTTCAGATGTGTGTGTTGTGTGTGTCCTGTACCCAGACTGCAGACAGACAATTGTCCTAAAGCCTGCAAATTATATACAGTATCCTGAAAATCAGCTTTTTGAAAGTGAGCAAAGAAGAGAGAAAGAGAGAGTGTAAAGGTCAGCGCCCGGGCTGGCTTGGGGTGCGTTGCCATGGTTACCTCAATCATGCTTATGTGGTTCACCTGGGCCTTATAGGTATGGTTGTCTGACCGGGCGGCGCGGAGTCCTTGTCCGGCAGGTGTGGTTAAAGTAGTTAAAGGACTCTCACCGGTAATTAGGTAAAGGTTCTAGGTTTTAACTCGGAGTCTCCCTTTCCTCTCATTTTTCCTGTTTACTCCAGTGTATAGGTAGTATGGTATATTAAAACATTTTTTATTCTTTTTAGTCTATGAGTAAAAACAAGTATTTATAATCATTTAATCTGGACATTTTATCATAATATTTAATTACACATATACCTTGCACCACTTTAATTAAATATATACCTCACACTAGTTTAATTCCATATATAACACGGACCACTTTAAAATCCCAAATATAGTTAATTATGCCTTAAGACATTTGATCTCTGAATGGCCTCTGAACACATACTTTAAGCACTTATGAGTTATTATATAGTAAAATTTTTTATAAAACCTTTATATATTGTACACTACTTATGTTATTTTATACAAGTTTATGTTCTGTATCTTAACCAGTATAATCTGTGAGCCTGAGAGTGGTCAATTTCACACACACTACTTCAAGGTCAGTTAAGCATCTTCACACACTTTATCAGAACTGCCTGGAGCACCACCAGCTAGCATGAGACGGACTCCCTAGGGACAAGGGCCAGGGAGATCCGTGACTAGCTTGGGCGGGCTCCCATATACGGCCGGGGTACGGCGAGTAGGAGCCCATGTCTGCTTCTAGAGAAACCTTCCCTTACCCTATAATCCCAGTAGCCTTTTCCTTTGCCGGCGTTGCCTCAGGGCGGCCCCTAGCTTAGCTTGCAGTTACCATCTATTGAGCTAAGCTAATGCTTCGTACGTTAGCCACCATCACGGTTTGTTTATATATTGCGCCGACGGAAGACGGTATAAGCCCACCCGTTTTCCATCGAAGCAATATTCCACCTATATTCAGCCGGGGCCAATCAATTTGTTTTGTCTCATAAAGCGCTGACGCGAGCGTGGAGGCGGTGTCGCCTTTGCTTTTCCAGGCTTGGGCTCTTCTGAAAACTCTGTGAGAGAGAGCAACAGAGTGACAGATGTAAAGAGAGAGAGAGAAAGGCCTTCATGATTGGCCTTCGTGATTTTTTTGACCACTGTCAAAAAAGAAAGGCAACATGTTACACTAAAGTGTACCCCTGTCTAAAAGGGGTCAAAGTGTATGCAATAGTGACTTTTCTATTGCCCATGGTGGGTTTAATGACTGTAAAAGACATTGAGTTGAGTTGAACAGGTGTCATTTGTTTATTAGCATAGTTAGCATTATTTAAACTTAAGCTTGCTAGCTGCTAAGGATCTACTTTATTGATATCATACATCATCAAGACAAAATGTATCCATAGGTTTAAATAATATAATTTAATATAATATACATTACATTTTTTAAATCACATTTCTTTCAGCGGTTGCAAGGGGTGTGTGTGTCATTTTTGCAAGGTGTGGTGAATGACAAACAGGAGCTTTGGCCTGTAGTAGATGAAAGTCTAACAAATGAGCACCAGGGGGCAAAACAGTTTTATCCTGTTCTTCCTGCTCAGGCAGACAGTAAACAAGCCAATCGTGAGTAAATGGTCACATGAGGCTATGACTAATCTAAGGAACTCAAAACTACACCTGTGAATAGGAGGCTGGGTGTTGTGGTAAAGCACATTTGGTTAGAACTGTAGAATGGAAACTTCTCAAAACATGTATTATTGGTCTCTGACTCGTTTTATCTGGAGCTTCAATGATTCTCCAAAGGGTTTCCCCCATTTCCTTTTTAATAAGGGAAGTATGCACATCCTTATCCAAAATCATGTGACATGGGTGCTTATTCTGCTGATATATACTGTAAGATAAAAAGAACAATCTGTTCCACAGAAGTTGCCACAGAATGAGAGAAACATACAATTTACTCCTCAGCTATGTACAAATCTGTCACAACAAGGACTAACGAACTAAGCCAGACTGAAGGTCATCCTAAAAGTGTCAAAAATAAAAGGGTTCAAAGGCAAAGATATAAAAGTAGACTAACTTAACTTATTTATATCAAACAGGATGAAAATGCAATAATAGCTACATCTGCTATGCCAGAATAGTCTGGAAAGAGATTTGTCAGTTTAATGACCCTTTAATGATGTATCTTGAAGGTGGGATTAACAATTACAAGCGCTTTGGTGAAGATACATGAAAGGACAGGTTAGAGCACAGAAAAATACCAAATGTAGAATTCTGTTAAATGAGATTAACAGATGCAGTATGGGGCTATAGAATATTGCATATCAAGTTGCATATGGCAAAAAACATTAATACAAACATACAAAATAACAGAATGGCCTTTTAAGCATGATTTTCCAATTCTGTCTTTTATGAAACTTAATTGTTGTTTTCCCATAAACGTCCATTAAAACGCCATGATTTTAGCCCACCCCAAAAATTTATATCACCATGTACCAGCAAACAGGAAAATACTAATATTATAATAATATCCAATAAAATCACATCTCATCTCCCTCATCCAACCACCCCCACCTATTATCAGGTAAAGACACTAGCTCAGAAATTTGCTATGGAAGGAAAACGTGTTGATTGGAGTTGGTGTGGAATAAAAGCAATAAAAATCATCTGAAAAGCAAAGGAATGAAAATGAGACAATACAAGACAGAGAAATGCAAGGGTGTGTACATGGATGAGTGTGCTACCTTTTCAGGTCTCAGCTGTTCCCAATACTGCACCTGGTATTTCAGCACTATCACAGTGCTCATGACTGACTCGGAGATAGTTAGAATTATCATATCCACACCCGCCTTCATTATCACTTCACTGGGTGGCCCTAGTACCCCTGCAACACACAACCATATTAGAAAGGCCTACTTTGTGCTTTCTCTCACTGGCCACTTGATGAGATTCACATACCTTATAGATCCAGTATGCACTGATTAACCATAGCATTAACACCACTGACAGGTAAAGTGAATAACACTGACTATCTATTTACAATGGCACATGTAAAGGGGGTGGGATATGTTATGCAGTCAGTGAACAGTCAGGTCTTGAAGTTGATGTGCTGGCAAGCAGACAGTACCTTGTTCAAGGGTACAGTAGTGACCAAGCCAGGACTTAAACATCTGACCTTCAGGTCCCAAGGGCACCACTGTCAATCTGAGACATCTTTATATACACTAACTTGGAAGTCTTAATTATTTCTATGTAAGTGTTGTTCACTAGCTAAACTATTTAAACCATGATTAAAAGGCCTATAGGCTTTATTTCTTGTATTTTATTATTTTTTGTGCTTCCAATTTCCTGAATTCCTCAGGAACAGTACAGCATTGAATGGCTTCTTCCACTTCAGTAACTTTGCTACGGACAGTCTGCAGAAACAGCATTCTGCAGCACCTCAATGGAAATCAATGGATTACATGTAAACGTGCTCATGGTTGTGACGTCTCAATTCTATATAAGTTGTTCTGGGATGCAGCTTGGTTTCTATCGCATGGGTGCAGGAGTCAATTCAATTTTACATCATATGAGCCCTTTAAGATTGACAAGACATAACGTCACAGGGCAACTGAGACCTGGTAATGATTACTCACCTTCCTCGTCCGGGGTGAACCTACGATAAGTCCAGTTTGAATGCTTGTTTGCAACCTCAGCCCTAACCCTAATCTGGAAGGATCCACTGTAAGACAGGCTGCAGAAGGTGAGATCGCACCAGTGTTGTCTCAAGCCTTCACATGCACGCTTGTATGATCTCTCGTTGTCTTTTTCATTGTAGCTGAGAAGAGCAAGAGAGAGGGAACGGAACTGAGAAAGGCCACATGAACATACATTCGAATGCTGTTTACAATATTAATATTAAAAATAATGCATTTTATTGTTAGAGGGCTCCTCAAAGATGCTTTACACTCACATATATGAAAATAATAAATCTAAAATAATAATCATTAGCAAAATTTAAAAAAAGGTCTAAAGAGTGAGGGAACTATTTGTCACGCTATCACAAACCAAGTGCACCACAACGAAATGTGCTCTCTTCATTTAACCCATCACACGTGCACACATGAAGCACTGGGCAGCTATGAATAGCTTGCTCAAGGGAACCTCAGTGGTGCCTGGGATGGGACTAAAACCTCCAACCTTCTGTTCACAAGGGCAAGGTCCTAACCACCACTGCCTGTAAGTGCCTGTCTTGAATGGGTTGGGAGAGACCTTTAAAATGAATTTGATGTGGGACAGGGAGGCAGAGAAGCTTCTAGAGCACAGGGGCTGGTGCGGGTGAGTAGGCGTGCAGCAGAGTTCTTAATGAGTTTATTTAGGACTTTTCCTGATGTACCATGAAGAATGCTGTTGCAGCAGTCAGTTCTGGAGGTGATGAAGTGAAAGTGACTATTGAAGTGAAAGTGACTATTTGTCATTGTGAACACACTCAAGCACCACAACGAAATGCAACCTCTGCATTTAACCCATCACACGTGCACACATGGAGCAGCGGGCAGCCATCAACAGCGCCCGGGGAGCGGGACGGTACCTTGCTCAAGGGTATCTCAGTAGTGCCCGGGGCGGGACTCGAACCTGAGACCTTCAGGTCTCAAAGGCAGTGTCTTAACCACTAGGCCACCACTGCCCACTGAAGGCATGGATCAGTAATTTGGCAGCAGAAAAGGAGAGTGAAGGATATGCTATGTTTTGTAGAATGAAGAAAGCAGTACTAGGGATTACCATTAAAAAAGCAAGAGCTTGCTATCAAAAATGACTGCAGAGACAAAGTAGAGGTTTTGACATTACTGTTACAGATAGACGGTTGACATACACTAAACATGCAGCGACAGACATTGCATCTGCTCAGGCCTACTCACCAAAAGGATTTTCTTTATTTTGAGAAAGGATATTTTACCATTTTTTTCCACTTTTCAGAATAATTACATGCTTTGATATTATGCATATTGCACATACATTGAACTTCTGAACTCCAGTGTTTGTAGGACTGCATTCTACCATGTATACACATTTTAATGACATACTACAGTGCCACTTATGCCAAAACCTTTGTCACCTTATATACTGTGCCACTGTACCATGTACACTGAGCTCATACTGAGTCTACTCATGAAAACTGCACGTTATCTATTGTTCATTGTATTGTATTTACTGTATGTTTTTGTAACAATGAGCATTATAGTTTTGACAGAGGGTTAAATCTCACTTAAATCTCACTTAAAAGTTTTGAGTGCATAACTGAACATAATTATTTGAAGGTTGACTTTTTTGTGTTAAAGACACTTTTCTTTTATTGGTTGGATGAAATATGCAAATTTTTTGAGATAGGAATTTTGGGTTTTCATGAGCTGTATGCCAAAATCATCAATATTAAAAACAATAAAAGGCTTGAAGTACTTCAGTTGTGTGTAATGGATCTAAAATATATGAAAGTCTAGTGTTTATCAGTACATTACAGAAAATAATGAACTTTATCACAATATGCTAATTGTTTGAGAAGGACCTGTATATGTTAAAGACAGACAATTTATCTATAATGAAAAAAGAATGCAAGCAAAAGAGCACCAAAACATGTCCTTGGGTCTCATTTACCTGCAATTTGCATTTTTAAGCCTCTAATTTGAGCAGGATGCTTTCAGTCCTGCAGTATGAACAGCAAAAAGCCACTTGAACTTGAATTTTTCCAATCCAATTCAAGCCACATTTGTATCTGTACATGCTACTCATTTAGCCAGTGTAATTTAATACCATTGCCTTAGGACAGCATTTATATATACACACACAGATCTGCCATAATATTAACACCATTGACATCTTGTTATTTCGTACCTGTCAGAGAGGTGATATATAGTATATTAAGAAGCATGGAAACAGTCAGTTCTTTGATTTGCGGGAAGCAGGAGAAATGGGCGAGTGTAAGGATCTGAGATATTTTGACAAGGGACCTATTGTGATGGCTAGACAACTAAGTTAGAGTATCTCCAAAACAGCAGGTTTTGTGAAGTGTTCCAGGTATACTGTAGTTAATACCTACCAAAAGTAATCCAAGAAAGAACAACTGATGAATCAGTGACAGGGTCATGGGCACCCAAGGCTCACTGATTGGGGAGGAAGTGAAGTTTAGCCAGTCTGGTCCAGTCCCACAGAACAGTTATTGTGGTTTAAGAAGTGAATGCTGACTATGGTAGAAAGGGGTCAGAACACACAGTGCACCACAGTCAAAGCTGTTTTAGCAGCATGAGGGGACCTACTCAATATTAGGCAGGTGGTGTTAATGTTACTGTAGTCTTATAGTGACTTCCAGTATAGATTTTAACTCAAACACTTAAATGGCTGGTTCACGTGGGAGCACCAAAACATCTGTAAGATTATAAAGCACATACTCTTAGTCAGGTGGTTCCAAACTTTTGACTGATCCTATATATCCTGCTTAAAGCAGATGTTATGCTGGAAGAACTCACAAGGTGTAATCAGCGGTGAAGGTGGCATTCTGTTGTGTGCTGCTCCAGTTCCAGTGCAGGGTGTAGTTCATGTCCACTGCAATGATTTTCACATCTTGTGGGGCAGGCAGGGATATGGAGACTGGGGAGACCAAAATAGCTGTTTCAGAATTCATACTAGTTAAAAGCAATTAATGTTAATTTATAGGTGCATGTACTGAAGTACTGATATGTTCAGTGGATGTCATGGGGATGAGATACCCACGACCAACTATACAGATAACCACGCCCACATTAAAAGGCCCGTAGCCTACATTCCTTCCTGCATTTTACTTTTTTCACTAAGCTCCATGATGTTTGTCTTGTGATATTTACCAAAAATCAGTCATAATTAAGTTTTATTATTATAATGATTTATTCTGCTATTTCAGTATTTTCCAAACTCCATACTGTGCCTTTAAGACTCATTTATGTAAATAAAATGAGATGTAAAAAATTACAATGAGGTAAGCAAATATTAATAACTAATTTTGTTACAGACAATAATTAAAGCCAGGAGCACAGCATCCATTGTTCTCTATCAAATACAACAAACCTGAATTTAAGATAGAATCTAGAATGGTCCCACTCCATTCACATTGCTCTAAGATGTTCTCCCCGTTCACACTGATCTACTGTAGAATGTGCTACCCACTCACAATGTTCTACAAAGGTTTTTTCCATTGAAAGTGTCGATGTTCTCTTCATTCATTCATTCACTTTTTGACATTCACAATATTCAACAAAGTTTAAAGTTCTAAAATCTATGGGTTAAAATGAATGTTCTAAAATGTTCTCCACATTCCCACTTTTAAAATGTTCTTCTCCATGACTGCTGTTTTCCCCTTTTGAAAATGTTTCCTCTTTCAAATTATCTAGAAGTTTTTCCCATTCACAGTGCTCTTAATTGTTCTATCCCATTTGCACTATTCTACAACCCCATTTCCAAAAAGTGTAATTCTGAGTAATGCAAATAATTATGATGAAGTCATATAAACTAAAATTAGAACAAAGACAACATTTGAAATTTTAAACCTGAGAAATGTTATTGTTTTATGACATTTACATTTACAGCATTTAGCAGACTCTCTTATCCAGAGGGACGAACAACTGTACAGGGGAGCCAGGACTGAAAAGAGCCTTGATATAGATCTTCCTCTTCTTTTGAGGTTTGGAGGCTTGAGGTGAGCAGTGCTTGATGCTCGGAGATGATGGGAAGTGATGTGTTGCTTGATTATAGCTGATAGGTAAGGAGGCGCAGCTCCATTATTGTCTTTGAAAGCAAGCGCCAATGTTTTGAACCTGATGCGAGCGACCACAGGGAGCAAGTGCAGGTTCAGAAGGAGAGGCGTGGTATAAGAGAATTTGTATATATCATTCTGCATTAATGGTGCCTTCCCAGATGTGCAAGCTACTGTCAGATGCACTAATTCATTGATTGTGCACTGATAAAAAAAGCCCAGCAGTCCTTCTCTTTAGCCTGGTGCTGATTTGCAAAAATAATAAACATTTTGATTGGTTAGACCACAGGACCGTTTTCCACTTCACCTCAGTCCATCTTAAATGAGCTCAGTTCCAGGAAAGATGGGGGCAGCATTTTTGAATCGTGTTTATATTTGTTCATATGTATTAAATGTGGGTTCTTCTTTGCATTTGTAGATGTAATGACAAACTGTTTACATACAGTGGCTTTCAGAAGCATTTCTGAGCTCATGCAATCCTTTCCACTACAGAATTGTTGCTGTTTTTGTGCAGTGGTTTTTAAATTTGTCCCTTGCTTAAAGAGATTTCTCTATATTCTTTGAATTTTTTTATGAATGTTAAGTACTGTAGATGAAGAAATCATGTTTTTAGTTTGTTTTAGTTAATTTAGTGGTAACCTCTTACAAATCTTGAGACTCTGCCTCTGTGGGATGCTCTTTTTTATGTTACTGACCTGTAGTTTTTTTAATTAAATTAAATTAAGCAAACATGCTATGCTGTGATTATACACACGTGGACAAAATTGTTGGTACCCTTCAGTCAATGAAAGAAAAACTCACAATGGTCACAGAAATAACT
>JBBPDA010107506.1:0-11141 GCA_037974385.1 Arnoldichthys spilopterus | reverse complement strand
GAGCAAATGAGAATCATGAGGTCAAAGGAACTGCCCGAAGAGCTCAGAGACAGAATTGTGGCAAGGCACAGATCTGGTCAAGGTTTCAAAAAATTTTCTGCTGCACTTAAGGTTCCCAAGAGCACAGTGGCCTCCATAATCCTTAAATGAAGGACATTTGGGATGACCAGAACCCTTCCTAGAGCTGGCCATCCGGCCAAGCTGAGCAACCAGGGGAGAAGAGCCTTGGTGAGAGAGGTAAAGAAGAACCCAAAGATCACTTTGTCTGAGCTCCAGAGATGCAGTCAGGAGATGGGAGAAAGTTGTAGAAAGTCAACCATTACTGCAGCCCTCCACCAGTTTGCTAAAAGACACCTGAAGGACTCTGAGATGGTGAGAAATAAGATTGGTCTGGTCTGATGAGACCAAGATAGAACTTAATTCTAAGTGGTATGTGTGGAGACAACCAGGCACTGCTCATTACTTGTCCAATACAGTGGGTGTTTTTCAGCTGCAAGGACAGGACAACTGGTTGCAATCGAGGGAAAGATGAATGCGGCCAAGTACAGGAATATCCTGGACAAAAACCTCCTCAAGAGTGCTAAGGACCTCAGACTGGGCCGAAGGTTTACCTTCCAACAAGACAATGACCCTAAGCACACAGCTAAAATAACAAAGGAGTGGCTTCACAACAACTCTGTGACTGTTCTTCTGTTTTCAAATCCGTGGACTTTGTACCCTCTGATGTGGACCTTGTTTTTGCCCCCAGCACTGTTTCCCCTGATGTTCCAGAGTGTGTTGTGTAACATGTTTTGTGTCTAAGTTCAATGTCATGTTCCCGTAGTGTTCATGTTCACAGTTGTCAGGTTGTCTTAGTTTTGTTGTCAGGTCTCGTGCTTCCACCCCTCCCCTCGTGCCATCGCCCAGTTGTTGTGTCCAATGTCACACCGGGAGGCATTCCTAGGGGGAGGGTGATGTGACGTAACTCCCATGTGTTTCGTAGCCCCGTCTCCCAGCTGGTCCGCATCTAGCCTGTCAGCTGGGAGTCATTTATACGTCCTTTAAAACCCCATGTATCCGGTCTGTTGGTGTGGGTCTTTGTGTGCTGTATACGTTGTGTATGTCTTACCTGTAAGTCTTGAGTCTCCCAGTATATCTCATAATTCCCTAGCCGTTAATCTCCTGTATATTCCAAAGTTCCTTAGTCTTCTTTGTGCTCAATAAACATTCACAACTCCAAGTCCTGCCTGCATTTGCTGCCAGCCAAACCCGCAGACGTTACAGGCTATATAATTAGGAAAACCCTTTTATACCTGGTAGGACTTCCCTTTTCTCCCAGAACAGCCTGAATTATTTTTTGCATGAATTACAAAAGTGATAGAACACTTTGATTTGGTCCATGATTATGGCTGATGCTGACATGAATGCATTATGTAATTACTGCTGATTTATAGATGGACGTTTATGCAAACCTTCCATTCTAACACATCTTAAATATGCTGTCCTGGATTCAGATCATGTGACTGAAGGAGGTCTCTGAAGTACAATAAGCACACTGTCATGCTCATGGAATCAGTTTGAGGTTACATCCATTGAACACTTTGTCATAAGTTGTATAATCATGCTGAAAGCAGCCAGGATAAATAGAGGCCTCAAAGGGATGATGATGGCCAGCAACAAAAGTTTCCTCTGTTCTGGAAGTCGCTTTGGATAAAAGCGTCAGCCAAATGAATAAATGTAAATGTAAATTTAACAATACTCAGATAGGTTGTTGCATTTAAAAAAATAAGCCCAATAAGTGCCAAGAAAACATTCCCCAGACTATTATCCAACTGGTAGCAGCCTGAAACACTGACACAAGGCAGGTTAGGTAAATAGATGTTCCATAAGCCAGATTTTGACCCTACCATTTTTAAGCCACAGCAGACATCAAGATTAATCAGAACAGGCAATGTTTCTTTTGTCTAGAGTCAGGAAGACTGTGTTGACTACAACCTCAGGATTATCAAGCATGTCAAGGTTAATGTTACTTAGGTCATTTTTGATGTGTACAAGTACCACTGAGGTATTCTTGAGCAAGGTACTGTCCCCAATCACGGCTCTCCAGGCACTGCCCACATCAGCAACATTCTTGAAAACAGTCCTCCAATATTGTTATATGTTATAGGAATAAGGTGTGTACTTTCAGTGCACGTATTATATATATATATATATATAAAAGATAAATTCACCCTTACCATATGTCATTGACAGTAGTGGGTTAAAGTGTTGCTTGAAGGTTTGTGTATTCTTTAGAATTTTATATATCCCTTAAGCTTATCTGACCTGAAACATGTATAAACCCATTTATACAAAGAAGCCATTGGTCTGCATCACTAGAGTACTGAGTGCTCTAGCCCTGGGCCACCCACAGCTGGGACTAATCAAGGACTGTTTAAAAGCCTACATGAACCATCATGTTTCTTTGTGTTTTCTGTTATTCTTTTTTTTTTTAACCTTTGCTTATTCTTTTGACCTTGATTCCAGTCTTGTCTCTGACATTCCTGTTTGTCCCATTTTTGGCTATGCCTTACCACAATCTTGCTTTTCAATTGTGCAAAAGACAATAATATCAACTGTAATATTAAATTTCTTTTCATTTATATTGTTAGAGTTAGAAAACATTAGAATATTCAGGATTTAAAATTAAAAATCACACCTGTGTGACAGTATGCTTCATGGGAAGGTGGCCAGTGTGATCCCACATACTGAGGAATTAAACTAAAAACTCTTTTGGTCTCATGCGTCCAAAAGACAATGTTTTCAGTAGCACTCTGGTTTGCCTTTAGATGGGCAGACATTTTGGTATTGAAGAACAGCGGTGTTCTTCTTTCAAACCTGCCATGCATACCATTGTTGTTTAGTCTTTTTATTATGGAGGTTTCTTGAACATTAACATCAGTCAGTGTGAAAAGGGCCTTTAGTTGCTTAAAAAGTAACCTGGAATCTTTGTGACCAAACAGATTAAATGGCTTGCTCTTAGGGTGCTTTTGCTCAGTCACTTCTGGAGAGGACAGTGTCACTGAGAATCGAAGTGTGAGGCGAGTCAGGAACTTCTTCTAAGTTAGAAACCAAACAAAGTCAAAGAAATGCAGCAAAACTACTTTAATGAAGATTTCAGCGGTCGTGGTCCGATGGGTGCAGCTTCAGTGCCCTCAACCCAGCTTCAGACTTATATACCACACAAACGTTGACTCCTCCTATGCATTTCAGCCTATTTATTATTTTCCACCAATATTTCCAAGGGCGATGCTTGATGCTTTTTTAGATAACTTGCTTCTCCCGTAATTTCTGTAGTCTTCTGTAAACTAATTAGTGGCATTACGAGATGGTACTCACAATGTAGCTCCATATCTCTGAATATTGCTTTTAGGTTTTATACTTGGAGTCCAAAAGACTTCAGATTGCTACTAATGACTTAGGTTCAGATTTTGGTTGTTATTCACTTGTGCATCTAGCTTCTGCATATGTGTATGCATTTGTACATTATACCCTGATCTTTTTGTCTGTGTGTGTGCTGTGGGTGTGTGTGTGTGTGCTATGGGTGTGTTGGTATCTGGTCAGGGTGTACCTTACCTCACCTCTACTTCTACTTCTACACATCTACTGATCTTAATGTCTGTGTCCGTGTGTCTTGGCCTATGGCACTGCATCTACTATAACATCAACAGTCTTGAAATTCCTCCATTTCTACAGAATCCATCTGACTGTGAATTGTGTCACGATTTTGGATGAACTTGGATGCAGGTGCAGGTACAAAAGAGTCTTTTAATGAAGCAAAGCAAAAAGGCAACCAGTACAAGGGCAAACAGGTAATCAGTTCCCCTTTTTTTCCAGAAGGGGCCCTGTCCCCCTCCTGACGGACAACTCCTGGTGTCTTATGGGGGCTACCTCTCTTCCGGGGGGCTGGCCTCTCCAGTCAGCGGCGATGAAAGTCATCCATCAGATCGGGGTCCAGAATGTTGGCCACCGGCACCCAGCTCCACTTCTCCGGTCCAAAGCCCTCCCAATTGGCTAAATACTGAAGTTTGTCGCCCCACCTCCTGCTGTCCAGGATGGTGCACACTGTGTGGGCTGGACCACCCTCCAGATCCAGAGCCAAGGGGCCTCTCACCAGGGGCTTCGGTAAGGAAACATGAAAGACAGGAGAGGTATGATATGACTTGGGGAGCAACAGGTTGTATGAAACATCATTTACCTGTTTGATCACCTTAAAGGGTCCCACATACTTGGGTGATAGCTTTTTGCATGGCATGCATAATCTGAGGTCTCTCATGGAGAACCACAGCCTATCCCCTTGCCTGAACTGGCGCTCCTCAGCTTGTACTTTTTGTCTCCTCATTGCCTCCACGAGCATTGTGCGCCACCTCCCAGACCTCCTCCACCCATCGGAACCACTCGTCCACCACCGGCACATCGGAGGACGACCTATCCCAGGGGAATAGAGGAGGCTGGTACCCAAGCACGCACTGAAAAGGAGTGAGGAGCATGGAAGCGTTGCGGAGAGATTTCTGTGCATACTCTTCCCAGGGAAGGAACTGGGCCCATTGGGCTTGTTGGTTGTAACAGAAGCTGTGTAGGAACAAGGGCATCCAGGCTAGCATCCATGTGGCCAAAAACAATGCCCCTATGTTGAGTTACTCCACCAACCAGCTGCTGAATCTCAAAAGTTTCTCCATTCCACCCTGCATAACAGTTATAAAACAACTTGAACTTCTTTGCTGCCCACAATATATCCACAAAAGTTCTTGGAGAAAGTTCTTTTTCTCAAAAACTACTTCCACCATCCCCGCATTCTGGTCAGCCATGCGTGCTGTTATTCCTCACGCACATAATCAGAGTAACGCCTCCTCCTGGACAAGCAGTTTGGGCATCTCCATGGCAACACCTCTCCTAGAGTCAGAGGGAAACTGTGGGGTGGATACCAGTCTCCTACGGTAAAAGATTTTTTGCATCACCTATCAGCAAAATTAAACTGAGTTACGGAATATATATATATATATATATATATATATATATTTAAAATTTGAGCCTGAAGCACAAAGAGAGTCAGAAAAGTTTTTTTATGTTGTATATGTTAAATAAGACAAGGAAGGCCAGCTTTGCATGAGGCCAGTAGTTTAGTTAATTACCAGAGGATAATAAGACAAGGAAGGCCAGTTTTGCATGAGGCCAGTAGTTTAGTTAAATTAACAGAGGACAATAAGAGACAGAGAAAGACTTGTTTTGCATGCACAAGGCCAGTAGATATTAGATTAAATGATAAGGTGCAGAGAAAAGTACAGAGAAGCCTAATAGTGTTGGAATAGGCTAGTAGAGTAGAAACCCTGTAAGAGACAGGTCCGCAGTCGCCCAAGGAATGTGGATTGTGCACAAGCTATGTGTTCTGTAAGAAACAGAGTGTAAAACTAGTTCTTTTTCTAAAAAAGAACTTGTTGTTGAAGTATATGGGCATCGGTGCTATAGGAAGATTGCTTGTATGAGAAGGAGTTCACTGGGACTTCAAGTGTGTGTGCTGGCCAGAAGGTGTGTGTGTGTGTGTGTCACTGAGTGGTGGATCCCCCCTCCCCCTTGTAAAGGGAGGTTAATCTCTTTCTCTCACTCTCTTTCTTTCTCTCTCACACTCTTTCTCCCTCCTTCTCCCTCTCCCTCTCTCTCTCTGTCTCTCTCTCTCTTTTTCTCTATCTATCTATTTGTCTATTTATCTTTTTCTCTCTCTCTCTTTATTATTTTTATTTTTTAAATAAAATAACATTTGTGGTTTTATGTTGCTACTTAGAACTTGCAATTTCTTTTTAGTATTCATAGTCGCATACAGTTTGTTTATCATATGTTAAGAGGTTTTCTTTTGCATTGTATTGGTAAGTTTATTTCTGGTTTTGCTTTTACAACTTCTCTTGTTTACAATTACGGCTTACAGTTTGGCAGATCAGTTTAAAAAGCAAAACAGAAAGTATAATGAGTTATATGAATAAACTTAAATAAGGAAAGTATAATATAATTAAGGTAAATTAAAATAAGTAGGAACACAAGTAATATATTATAACTCAATATTTAATACCATATCATAATGAATATATATATAGATAGAGGAAAAAACCAATACTGATATTTTAATATATTAAAAATAAATAGAATAGCAATTAATATAAACTTTTTATCTAGACAATCCTTTAGGTAGAAATATGTCTGAAACCCACTACAAATGGTATGTATTAAAAATCCCATGATATCTGAAAAAATTAAGAAAATTTCAGAAAAATGGGCTAAGCGTACAAAAAAGTTAAAATCACAGTGGCCTAAGGAAGGGTCATTTAAAGTAAGTGTATGGGATGATATGAAAACCTTGATTAAAAATCATAAACCTAAGGATAAAAGCCAAAAAAGGGCTCAAAAGCATGAAGATGAAGAAGCAATATTAAATCTTTTTAGAGAAGAAGGGCAAAATTTTTTGGAAAACTGTAAAAAAGATTAGTGAGGAATTAGCAAGGGACATTGAGAAACGTCAAGAAAAAATAAAAAGTATTTTTGAAACAGATAAGGCACCTCCTCCCTATGTGAAAGACCAGCTTTCTGAGGGGGTATAGTACCCCATGGTAAAAATAGAAGGAGAACTGGGGTTAAGTGGTGAGTTCAATATGGAACAGAAACATAATTGTGCATCAAGCTTAGCTCGTGTAGCAAATAAAGGAGCATCAGGTATGGGTGCAACTAATGCCAGGTAATGACTAGTAATACACAACCTGGAAAAATAATAAACTGTTACAGAGAGGTTACTGAAGCGCTTAGAGATGCGGAAAAAGGATTAACTATGGGACAAAAAGAGGGTCCGCAACAAAATAATGTATTAGACAGAGCTTTAGCTGATATAGATGAGGCGGTAGGCAGTATAAAAAAAGTGTAAAAAGTATAAATCTTAAAAACATCAAGTAGGACAGGAGTAACCGAACAACAACAGGTCAGCTTGGAAGATCAGGAGTTAGAAAATGTTGACTGGCAGGAGCGTGTATTAAGAAACAGGGACACACTAAGAGCGCCAGGTAGATATGCCACCCCGAACGGTACTTAACTTACCATTTTGGTTAAGGGCAGGCAAACCCAATATATCCCTTGGCAATTGCAAGATCTCGAAGGGTTACTGGATTCTTTACTTAGTATTCATGAAGGAGCAGGTAATTGGATAAGGGCATTTGAAGAGCGTACTGTGGGACGAATGTTGGCTATTGGGGATATTAAGGCTATATTCTCATGGGACAGCAAACTATGAATGAACTATTAATCAAGGCAAAGGTTACAGATGCAGTCTCAGAATATGAAGAGGATGGGACAGAATTTAATCCGTTTCGTTTAGATTTTTGGACAGTATTAAAGGATGAATATCCGGCTAAACCAGATCCTCAAAATTTGAAAGCTGATCCTCTTACAGAGATTGAAAATGTAGCTAAATATATACATAAACAATGCAGGAGATGACAGGAGGAGACTGGAAATAATCCTGTAGAAAATAAACTAATGACAACATTATTTCGGACATCTATTTTAGAAGAACATCCTGACCCTGTTAAAATTAAATTAGAAGATGTTGTGGGGATATATTCAATTAGCCAAGCAGAATTTACTGATCATGTTGCTCATGCAGTGGACAAATATAGAAAAAGTAAACAAAAAGCAAGAGAACAGGAAAAATAAATATTGAAAAAAGTAGCTACATTACAATTAGGTGAATTAATCGAGAAAAATAAAAAGAAAACAGATAAGATTCAAGCCCCTGTAACAAGTGAAAAGATAGAACAGTCTTCTTATGACCTGCAAAATCAGAATATAATGATGCAAAATGCAGCGATACAAATGCCACAAACAGGTCAGGTAGTTCCTCAGGTTACGCAGGTTACTCCTCAGACTACACGGGTAGGACTTTATGCAGGCCAGCCACCACCTTATACAGGACCAATAATGCCAATAGTCCCTGCATATGCTCAGCAATCTGGCTTTCAGTTTCCAGGAAGGGGAAGAGAAAGGATCAGAGGTACAGGAAGAGGTTTCCAAGTAGGACCTCCTGGTGTGTGTTGGGGATGTATGTAGCCTGGTCATAATAGAAAAGATTGTGTAAATAATCCTTGGATGAATCCAAGTGGCTGTGGAAGAGTAGCACCATGGCAGCCAAATCAAGTACGTAATCCTGGTCCTGTGAATCCTTGGTCAGGACCAAGTCAAAATTATTAGGGCTGCCCAGAGGGTTCTATAGGGGAGAGTCAACTCTTTTTAACTTCTAAAGGAGCTGATCAAGAACTTATGCTGCAGGTTCAAGTAGAAGGTAAATAAACACCTATGTTGGTTGACACTGAAGCAACTTACACTTGTGTAAGTTCAAAATATGCCTCACATCTGCCAAAGTCTGACAAATTTGCAAAGAAAGAAGAATTCTCAGCTAATTCCAATGACAGCTCCAGTACGTCTAACTGCAAATGATAAAACAGTGAAAGTTCCAATTTTAATTTCAGAACACACCCCGATTAATTTATTAGGAAGAGATGTTTTGTGCAAACTTGGATTTCAAATTTGGTGTACTTCAGATGGTATTTATGTAGATGAATTAGCTATTGGAAAACAGATGAATTTAATGAACAACAAAGCTAATGTTTATTGGTTGGGAAATGTGGAAGACTCAGTAAAAGCAACTATGGATAAATGGGGCAAGTTTATTCAGGCCCAACTTCCACATGCTAAACAACCTACTTTGGATTATCATTGCACCTTAATTTATGATGATAAACAGATCCTTGAAACAGAAGAAAGGTAGATACAAGCAACAAAAGGCAGGGAGGTAGATATTATTCCACAATATATAATAATCGGAAATGAGGGAGCAGCTCTCCAAGTCGATAATAATGACTTTCTTACAGAATGGTATAATATAGCAGAGGCTAAACCACATGTGACGCTACTTGTAAATAAAGGACATGACGCTAAAGAATTGGGATATATGATGAAGAAAGCAGACACAGTTATTTGGAATGCTACAGTAAATCCACAAATTTTTTATGCTAAAGATGCATCTTTAATAAAAATATTGTGTACAACAGTAATGAGTAAGCGAAGCAAAGATGATACAGGTGACATGATAAAACAGTTGACAGAATTCATAGAATTGGAAGACACTTTAAAACAACAAATGTTTAAACAAGTGCCAGATGTATTATGGTCAAAACATGAAACAAATGTGGGATTAGTAAAGTCAGCTAGTCCAATTAGAATAGATTTAAAACCAGGTGGTAAGCTGCCTAGAAGAACACAATATTCATTAAAAGTAGAAGCAGAGGAAGGAATTGAGAAAACAATACAAGGTTTTGTAGCAGCAGGTGCATTAATAGAAACAAGTAGTCCTTGTAATACTCCTATTTTACCAATACAGAAAGCAGATAAATCTAAGTGGAGGTTGGTACATGAATTACGTGCAGTAAATAAAGTTGTAACAGATTGGCCAACAGAAGTTCCAAATCCTCATACATTACTCACTAATGTGCCACCTAATGCTAAATATTTTACAGTAATTGATCTTTGTTCAGCCTTTTTTAGTGTACCTTTGGCAGAAAAATCTAGGTATTTGTTTGCATTTACTTTTCGTGGCAAACAATTTACATATACAAGGATGCCGCAGGGATTTAAACACTCTCCACGTATATTTAATCAAATTTTGAGACGAGATCTGGAAGATATGGATCTCAGTAGCATGATCGCTCAATACGTAGATGACCTGTTACTCTGTTCGGAGACATTAGAGCAATGTCATAAGGATTCCATGACTGTTTTAATTAAATTAGCAGAAGGAGGTCATAAGGTATCACAGACTAAGCTTCAATATTGCCAGTACCTGTAGTGGTATAAAGAAACAACCTATTGCATATTACAGTGCTAAACTGGACAATGTAGCTCAAGGATGACCTCCCTGCACCAGGGACTGGCAGCTGTTTATTATGCTTATGAAAAAGCATCAGTACTAACAATGGGATATCCAGTGATTATATATGCACACAATAAAATAATTGAACTAATAGAAAACAGTAGATTTGTTTTTACACCAGCACAGACACTGCAATATTTGTGTTTGGTTACATACCCAGATATAACTTTAAAACGATGTTCAACAGTTAATCCAGCGGAATTGTTGCCTTTTCATTTTGAAGGAAAACCTCATGAGTGTGTGGCAGAGTCACTGACATTTTCTAAACTTAGGTCAGACTTGGAATCCACCCCACTAGAAGCGCTAACTGCAGTATATTTTGTTGATGGATCTTGTTTTAAATATCATACAGGGAACCACACAGGCTTTGCTGTTATTGAACAAAAGCAGGATGGGAATTTTGAAGTAGTGCAGTCAATGTATTGTCAACAACCCTGCTCAGCCCAATTAGCAGAGTTACGGGCATTAACGGAAGCCTGTAAGTTAGCAAAAGATAAAATGGTTAATATATACACTGATTCAGCATATGCTCATGGTGTGTGCCATCTGTTTGGAGCTCTTTGGAAACAAAGAGACTTCAAGAAATTAGATGGTTCTCCTATTCAACATCTTCAACAGATTTTGGAATTGATAACTGCAATGATGTTGCCAGCTAGATTGGCCATTATTAAGTGTCAGGTCATAGAAAAGGAAATTATTTTGTAATTAAAGGAAATAATGCTGCAGATGAAGCTGCTAAAACAGCTTCACAGAGTCAAGTAACGGTATTGGCACCATTGGTTACCATTGAACCTATTACTACATTAGATAATATTAAAATAATGCAACAAAAAGCAGCAATAAATGAAAAATCAGTATGAAAATAGAGAGGTGGTAGTGAAGATAGCAATGGTGTATAGAGATCTCATGATGGTCTCATTTGTTGCACCTGCTAATTTTGTAACAATTCCGATTACTGATGCTCATGGTTTGGATCATTGTGCACGTGGGGAAGTAATCAGAAAAATTAAAATGCAAGGATACTGGACACCATTTCTTTAGGCATTGGTAGACGAGGCCTTAAGCAGATGTGACATTTGTGCACAAAATACAGGTCCTTCTCAAAAAATTAGCATATTGTGATAAAGTTCATTATTTTCTGTAATGTACTGATAAACATTAG
>JBBPDA010107375.1:0-11144 GCA_037974385.1 Arnoldichthys spilopterus | reverse complement strand
CATTCACACCTACGGGCAATTTTCCAATCCAATCAACCTACTGCAGCCTTTGGACTGTGGGAGGAAACCGGAGCACCTGGAGGAAACACACGCCAACACGGGGAGAGCTCGCAAACTCCGCACAGAAAGGCACCTGTGGCCGACCCGGGGATCGAACCCATTTTATATGCAAAATCCAACACAAAGTGCTTAAAAGTGAATAGATTACAAAATTAAACAAAAAAAAAGTAAAGTAATTAAAGAATTATGGCATGAAATAAATCATAAAATCGATGAAAAATTCAGCTCGAATAATAAATTACTGAACTGAATAATTGACGTATTAAGAAAAAGGTAAAAGCAAGCATTGAAGTAAGGCTAGGCAGCCCATCGGTTCGGGACTTGCCCATGTCATAGGGTCACAAGTTCAAGTCCTGGCCCAAGTACCACTGAGGTATCCTTGAGCAAGGTAGCATTCCTGCTACACTGCTCCCCGGGTGCTGTTGGTAGCTGCCCGCTGCTCCACGTGTGGATGGGTCAAATGCAGAGGTCACATTTTGTTGTGGTGCACTTTGACTTTCACTTTCAGGCACAAAAAAAAAACATAAAAATGATCAAACAAAGATTAAACAAAAGTAAAAAAAGATTTAAAAATATAATAAAAACATTTTAAAAATCAATAAAATATTAATAATAACAATAAATAAATGAAGACAATTGGCTAAAGAGATGTTTGAAACTTTCTTTGAGAAATGTTTAATGAGTGTGCTTTCCTGATGTCAGTAGGATGTGTGTTCCAGAGCTTTGGGGCAGCACTGAAAAAGGCAGTTTCCCCCATTTTCTTCCAAAAGACCGGCAGAAGAAAGGATCAACTGCATGAGGAACCCTGGGCGCTGTTAGACGTGATAGCAGGGTGGAACCTGTGTTTGTATCCGAATGGCCGTAAGTGGTAGGTGTAGTACTGCAGCTCGTACATCTGTGTTGGTTTGATGTAATGAAATGTGATGGCATAATCCGAACAGCAGTCTGGGCCCTGTGAACACAGAGGGATTCATCATCAACACAACTGTTTCTGTTACAGTTCGGAGCAAAGCTGAACCATTTTTTTTTTGTAAAACGTTGATAACAGCAGGTCTGTGTTTCCAATGAGGGATGTTATGCCATTAAAGCTGCATTTCCTCCATAGTCCATTCCAGTTAAACATGGCCACTCTTCTGCAAGGTCATGTTTTGGCAAGGAGATTTCAATCATGTCCACTGCAGTGGGTAAGGTAGTGTGTAGCTGAAGGCAATAGGGGCATGTGATGCAAGTAAATAACTGCCCCCGTCTACTGGGCTGTGGTCATGTATCAGGGATTTCTGGGAGGTCATTCGCCACAGTGATTTTACAGAGGTTCTGTGGATCCAAGACTTCTGATTGACTTGCTCAACATTGAATTATGAATTATGCAACGTAATAAGACCCTGTGTGGCACCTGGCCTGCTGCATGATGACAGAACCAGTTACAGACGGGAAGTGCATGGCCATCGCTCTTTACAAGTGGGTTGTTTGTGGTTTTGGTAAAGTGAAAGTGACTATTTGTCATTGTGAACACACTCAAGCACCAAAACGTGACCTCTGCCTTCAGCCCATCACCAGCAGGCAGCTATCAACAGCGCCCGGGGAGCGGTGTAGCAGGACGGTACCTTTCTCAAGGGAACCTCAGTAGTGCCCGGGCTGGGACTAGAACCTGCAACCTTCAGGTCACAAAGGAAATGTCCTAACCACTGGGCCACCACTGCCTCTATGCGACTGTCACATAAATGTGAAGAAATGTGTTTCTGTTTCAGTTTCAAACACCTGACGTGAGCTTAAAACCTTTTGTAAAGTTCACATTTCAGTTTTTAGATCAAAGCAGGTTAACACCTTGTTCACATTACACAACTGTGAAAGTGGTCCAATCGCTGGACTGTGTACACTACACAACCTCGAGACTTCTGATCACAGGTCAGACAGATGTGTAGTGTGAACAGGGCGGCAACAGGGCGTCACCAACTACACCATCTTTCAGCACCACTGGTCCGTCTGCTCTACAGAACAACACTCTGTCACGAAGAGTCACACCAGAAATGTTGTGACCCTTACGCCAAACAGATCCTGTTGTCTTTAAAGGCTGCCCATAGCATTTGGCTACATGGTAGAATGTCTTGTTCCATAGTATTATAGCTCACAGTAACTGAAACTGTAACAGGTTTCAGACACAGTGGGATTTACTGTGAGCTTTAAATTTAAAAAGAAATTCCACCACATAGCTAAATGCTATGGGCAGCCTCTTTAGACAACAGGATCTGTTTTCCCAAACCTTAGGAGCACAAATGCTGATCTAGAACCAGTTTTTCTGTCAATAACCAGCATAAATAAAGAGGAATCTGATTCAGGATCAGTCCTCTACAGCCCTGACATTGTCTGAAATGGTATCTGTGAAGTTTTGTGCATTTTTATAGCTCACAGTAAGTCATGCTGTGTCCTAAACCACATCAACAAATCTGAGCCACCTTAATGAAGAGCTGACTTTATACTGAGTGGGTCCCTCATGCTGCTGAAACAGTGGTGAACTGTGTGTTCTGACCCCTTTCTATCAGAGTCAGCATCACTGTTTAAACCACAGTAGCTCTTCTGTGGGATCAGACCAGACAGGCTAGCCTTCACTCCCCACATGCATCAGTGAGCCTTGGGTGCCCATGACCCTGTTGCCTATTTACCAGTTGTCCTTCCTTTGGTCACTTTTTGTAGGTACTAACTACTGCACACCTGGAACACTCCAGAAGACCTGTTGTTTTGGAGAAGCTCTGACTCAAGTCGTCTAGCCATCACAATCACTCCACAGTCACTCATCACACTCCTCACATCACTCACCCATTTTTCCTGCTTACAGTATATCCACTTCAAGAACAGACTGCCCTAAACTTGCCGCCCTAAATATCCCAACCCCTTGACAGGTGTGATTGTAATGAAATAACGAGAGTGGAGCTCTGACAGATTGCAGTGCACTACTGGAAGCTTAGGGGGCAATATAGCTTCCATTGTTTTTGTACCCTATCAAAGAAGAAATCACTTGTTGACCAGCCAGAAGTTTGAATGGTGGTGGCACTGTGACAGAGGGGAAAAGCGAAATGGAAGGGGAGCAGTGTAGTGGGACGGTACCTTGCTCAAGGGTACCTCAGTAGTGCCCGGGCCGGGACTCGAACCTGCGACCTTCAGGCCCCAAAGGCAGCGTCCTAACTACTAGGCCACCACTGCCCAAAGTCTTGAGAAAAGTGTAAGAACATCAGTGAATTATGTGGTTGGTTTTCTCAATAAAATGTCCTTTGAACTGGTCAGAACACTCACTCGTTCTGTAGGATAGTAACTGTAGCCCCAGAACTGCCTCCCACTGGCCGGAGGTAAGAGGTGCTCAGCCGGATCAAAAGGATTAAATGTTTCTCTCGCGTTCTCATCTCTCGAATCCTCTGCTTTAACCTCCATGGTCTCCATGCACTGGCCCAAGGCCATGTCCTCCACCGGGCTCGAGTGTGCGCACCGGCCTGAGCTGAAGCCCTGGACGAACCTCCGGAGCGCCTCTCTGCTCAGAACGTATCCGGCTCCGCCGCTCATGTAGCCCTGCTTGACGAAAACTCTGAACCTGTGGGGACATTCTGAAAGGCTTAATGAGAAAGTACCTTAACATGGCATTATGTTCTAATAGAACAGCTTAGCAAAAACTTTTTTTACACTGAAGGGGCATAAACTGGAATTCCTTTTGCTATTTTGGATATAATGTGAAGCTAATTCCTTAAGGAAGCCAATAACTGGAGAGAAGAATGCTTAACATGTAAATTACGGTTTCGTCTTTGGTCTACGGTTTTTTCCCTATTGGCAATGCACAGTGTTACTGACCAATAAGGTGCAAGAGAACTTTGGGTTTCCTAGGTCACTGTTGTAGTACATGAAGCAAAGTTAAACTTTTATTTCCAACAAATTATTTTTACCGCTTTCCAGCTTCTGTTTGTCTCTGAATTCATTAGGCTGTTTTAGATCCAGTGCCTTTACTGTGTCACGTCACAAACATGAGAATGAGTAACCAAAGTTGTATTCAAGACCATCTTTAAAGAATCAGTTCAATTCAGTAGCACATTTTACAACAAATGTCAAAAAGTGGCTTTACAGAATCGTTGCTTGAGTCCCCAGTGAGCAAATCAGTGGCAACAGAGGTATGGAAAAACTCCCTAAGCTTGAGGAAGAAACCTTGGGAGGAACCAAAACTCAGAAGGGAAACCCATCCTCCTGCGGTCACTGGATAGCAATAACAAACCCTACAGTCTCAGTTCATCAAAGTACATCAGTTAAAGGGTATAACTTTGGAGCAATAGCCCTTGTCTTGGCTAAGGGGGTGGGCAGCATATGAAGCACATGGAGATGGCCAATGGTAGTTAAACTATTTGGAGGACAGATGAGCAGGAGGCACCAGTCATGGATGATATGGTCCAAAGTACAAGTCAAGGACTAGTTGTGACCTACTCGACACCCAGTCCAAAGAGGTTTAAGTCCAAATCGAGAATGAGCGCAAAGGCCAGTATCATATCTGTGGCAAAATTGAAAATATAAGTATGGATACATGCGCTGAGCGTGGAAATGAGATTTGGCTGGATCATGATTGGTCATGAAGTGGCCAGTATCAATTATATAATATCATATATCAATATATATGAATAGATCAGTATATATCAATATATAAATATCAATGTAGTTTGATTGTGAAATAAAACAGTGCTACAGTTTTTGTTCTGCATTCAAGTGTGATATTTTAACTGCTTATGTCTAAATCTTATACGTAAAAACAGCTCTATTCATCATAAACTTTGATTTTATGACCACAAGTCACAAAAGTTTTGTATTCATAGCATCAAAACAGGCGTATTTTTATCTTTTCTGGACAGTTCCAGAAAGTTCTGAAAAAATTCTAAACAATTCCAGAAAGTTCTGGACAATTCTAGAAAGTCTACTTAACATTAAGTGAATGGAGAATGTTCTAGAAAACAAATACATTTCAAAATGTCATTGTCAAGTTTTTGTGGAACAATAGTCAATTTCTGTTGATTTTAAGGATCAGGGTTTGTGGGAAAACACACTTTGTACCAATAGCAGAAATAAAATAGAACTCTGTTACGTAGTGTAATTACACCAGTGCTCATTCAAAGCTCTTTAAATCAGTGATTTAACTTGGATTACTACAGAAAAAGCATATTTTTTTAAAGTCAGCTGGATATTAGACCAGCGGCCAAGGCTGAGACAAATACCAACAAGTCTAAGTCTGAGACAAAGGAAAAAACATCTTTGAATCTGCGACTGGAATCCAGTACTTATCAAGCAGAAACTGCACAGTGAACAATTAACAATATGTTTTGAAACTTTAAAGGGCATAATTTTCTTGTTTTTTTGCAAAAAATGAGATTAATATAGCACATAAACATACATGTCATTTACTCCTCAGTCCATATGCAATAAACAGCTCATTTGGAAATCTAATGACATCACAAAAACCATTTGCATGTATTCACTGTTAGACATTAGTAGTTTAGCCACACTCACCTACAAAGCGTTTCAATCCAGACTTAAGGACTTAAAGACTATTTTTGTTTAGGGCACAATACAGGAACAGCCAATAAGAATCAAGGCTATTTGCAGATATCAGTCTTAATGACACTGTAACAAAAACAGCCTGTTCAATTCTAAGGGATAAAGAGGGGTTGAGGAATGGTCATGTAAAACTGAGCTACAATTTTTGGCAATTAAAACCAAAGAAATGCACCACCAGGGAAAGAATAAAATGGAAGAAAAATGTAGGATATGGGCCCTTTAACAGTGTTTACATATATCAGTCGCCTTTAAAGGTTAAAAACTAAAATTTTCCATACTCTTGATTCTTTACACATCAAAAGTCCTTACCTGTGGCCAAAGTAGAGAGGCTTCTCAGTGTCATAGTTGCAGAGGAGTTGCCGCAGGTTCTCCACCACCACAAATGTGTCGTCATCGGCCTTAAGAAACCAATCGGCGCTGTGGAGGTGATGAATATGGAGGTAGTGGAGGGCCTGGATGGTCTTCCGGTAGAGCTGATCCCGGCCCTCGGACACATTGAGGCCCACAGTGGGGAAGTCCGTAGCCTCAGAGCTCATGTAGAGCACCATGTTGCAGTGTTTAGCCCAGGTGGCACGGATGTGCTGAGTTCTGGTCTCCAGGTTCTTGGGTCTGGTCATGACCCAACACAACACACGCACCTTTGAGCTCAACTGCTTGGCCGCCTCATCTAGAAAGGGCAGCAGAGGTCTCTTGCTTAACACCACCTCTGCGTGGAACAAACTGAAATATGACATATTTCTACACATTTTAATCCACAAGTATTATTCATATGCAGAATTGAACACAGAGGACAACATCCTGTCTTTTATTCAGTACTTAGTAAGAACATTGACTGAAGTGACAGGCTCCCAACGTCTTGCGTCTTTCTCCTCTTCCTGACAGATTTTTCCAAGTTCCTTGCCTCTAATTCAGAAATATTCCATTTCAAAACCTTATCCTCTAATTCCCTTAAGCATTTCAAGGTTGATCCCGAAGTTCTGTTCAGTTTTATTGATCGTATGTATGCTAATGTTGGGTCAACAGTACAATGAAATGGACAAGAAGAACCAGTACGCAGCAGTAATCCAATCCAAGCTGATTACGAGCCCAAGGTGGGGCTCACCCAGGACTGAAGGCCAACCTATCGCAGGGCAACACATAGACAGACAATAATTCATACACACTCTCACCTACAGCCAATTTAGAGCATCCACTCAACCTATTGGACCTTCTTGCTGTAAGTCGAGAGCACTACCCACTGCACCACCATGCCACCCATTAAGCTCCACACAAAAAGGCATCTGAGGCCCACCCGGTGATAGAACGCAGGACCTTCTTGCTGTGAGGCAAGAGAACTAACCACTGCAGCATGGTGCAAGCCATGACAATATATAGTATGAATTTAAAAAGGACAGAAGGAGCATAGAAAGGGCTTGTTACCCTGGGTATTTGTTCATTGAGAAGGAAGGAATATATACATTACGGCCTTCTGCAGTTGTCCATAATGTGTGGTATGAGAAATGGAGGTATGTTCTGGATCATTGTCTTGTTGTCATATCCAGCTTGTTTTCTTCTTCAGTTTCTCCACTGACATGAGCTTCCAGGATTTGCTGATACTGAATCTGGTCTTCCCTCTACTCCCTTAACATTACTTCTTAAATAAATAAATAAATAAAAAATAAAAATAATGTGGGCAGTGGTGGCCTAGTGTTTAGGACGCTGCCTTTGGGACTTGAAGGTTGCAGGTTCGAGTCCCAACCCGGGCACTACTGGTAACAGTGGATGGTCTGTATTTTAAATGTTTCTTCTTCGTTCTCCAACACATACCTTTATTAACATTACCTAAAACATGACATTTTTGTTGAATTAAATTTCTAGATTTGACTGAAACCGCTGGTCAAACTGGTTAAAATACACAGATCAGCCATAACATTAAAACCATTAATAAAATTGACTGATACTAATAATACTAATAACCACTGCTAATACTGAGAGGGTCCCTCATGCTGCTGAAACAGCTCTGACTGTGGTGCCCTGTGTGTACTGACCCCTTTCTTTCAGAGTCAACATTCACTACAGTAGCTTTTCTGAGGAATCAGACCAGATGGGCTAGCCCTCACTCTAAATGAGCCTTGGGTGCCCATGGCCCAATTGACGATTCACCAGACTTTTGGTAGATACTAACTACTGCACACCTGGAACACTCCACAAGACCTGCACTGTTGTCAAGCCATCACAGTTTGGTCCTCAAATCCTTACGTTAGCCCATTTTGCCTGCTTCCAGTACATCAGCTTCCGAGACCTGACTGTTCACTTGATGCCTAACATATCCCACCCTACAGCAGTAGCCACCATGACAAGATAACAAAATGATCAATTTTGTATATTATATATTTTCCATTAGTTTGAAACACATTCAGCTTCTGTTGATTGGAAATTAAACATCTTTCCTTAAGAGAGCATTTCTCCTCACTTTACGGCGAAGTCTGCTTAACTCTCAGTGGCTCTCAGTGAGCTTTTTGCTTGAACATACCTGTTTTCCAGCCAGATATGTTGAACTCATTGTGAAAGCCATGCTGAACTTCCCTTAGCCTCAGCAACTCTCCAATTATTTTGTCCGACTTCAGGAACAGGTGAACCAAGACAAAACCAAGAAGCACTCCACAAATGAAAAGTTTTGTTGGCATCCTGTTCACTATAAGGGTGTAAAAGGTCATGGCAATCCCACTGTGTTGCATCAGCCAGAAAAAAAGCAGCTCCAGAGTCATAACCTTCCCCTGAACAGGGAAAACAGAACAGTGAGACATACAGCTGTTAACATTCATTTACAACTGCTGAGCAAGTTCAACTTTATGGGAAACAAAGTTCCTCCTTGAGCACGTCAGGAACTACATTGTTTGTCTTTGATAACCAGGAAGATTCCAGACAGGCCTCTCCAGCCACACCTTGGTAAATGTTCTCATGGGAAATAGTATTTACTACAAAGGGGAAGGTAGTTCTGTTTGAATAGAGGAATTTCGAGGTTGTGCTGCTTTATTTGAACATGCTTTACATCAGTGTTTCCCGGTCCTGATCCTGGAGGCCCACTCCCTTGCACAGTTTTCCCTTCTCCCAACATACCTGATCCAACCAATCATAACACCATTAGCAACTGCTCACGGAGCTGAAGTGGGTGTGTTAAAGTAGGGCAAACACTAAAATCTACAGGGCATGATTGGGAAACACTGCTTTCATGTGGTCTAAGTGCTTGTAGGAGCTACAGTTGCAGGTCAGTGCATCTTGCATTGTGAAAAAAGCAAATACATTTTTACATATTAGTCTGAGCACAAATCCAGTTTAAATATCTAACGCTTCGTTCAGACGATGCATAAAAAGTCAGGTAAAATTTAGGGAGTAAGCCATTTCTAGTCTTGATGTGCACTGGTTCTGTAACTAGCAGCAATCATAAAATATTTTGGAACATTGTACCTTTGTACCGTTTGAAAACAAATTTTCAGCAATGACCAGTGACGTTACCTAAAAGGCGGATTGGCGCGGTCATTAATATTCAGAGTAATGACTTTTCACAATGATGAACATCCCTGTGGAGTATCACTGGAGTATTCATAGTTAAAGAGTGATGCAACAGTTGGGCAGTGGTGGCCTAGTTTCTTTGGGATCTGAAGGTCACAGGTTTGAGGCCCAGGTGCTACTGAGGTACCCTTGGGTAAGGTACCTTCCCGATACACTGCTCCCCGGGTGCTGTTGATAGCTACCCGCTGCTCCATGTTTGCACGTGTGATGGGTTCAACGCAAAGGTTGGTTGGCTGCAGTACATGTAACACATCCCCACGTGTTTCAACATTTTCCATATCACCTTTCTGTAGTCTTTTCTTCTGCAATGGCTATGCCGATATCTGCAGGTGTTATTTAATTTGCTGTGCACAGCACAGCACAGCATTTAACCCATCCGAGTAGGAGCAGTGGGCAGCACCCAAGGAGCAATGCTTGGGGAGGGTACCTTGGTCACGGGTACCTCTGCGATGCTTGTACCGGTCTGAGATTTGAACCAGCGACCTTCAGGTCAAATTATGTTTAAGCCATAGAGCAGGTCATCTTTCTCGAACATCATGGTCTGTTCATGTTCTAGTTGCAGTAGCGTTGTGAAATACAGTGTCATTCTGCTAGTTTTAGGTGTTAATAAAAAGGTGCAGATCAAAACATAAAGCCATAAATATCACTTGCCACTCCCCAGACAAACCACTGCATGTGTGTGGATGTGCGAGCAAACATGACCACAATCTGACCAAACAAACTGGATTTGGTCACAATCTGCATCAGATTTAATATACAAACCTGAGTTGTCCTGCAGTTTGAACATATTTAGTCATATGTCCAATATCCCAATGGAGGATGTCAGATAGTGTGTTTCTTTGACAGATTTGCTAAAAATTTCAATTGAGGGTATGCACATGACCTCACAGTAGGTAGAAGGGGCTGCGGTTACACCCAATGAGTGGCAGGGGTAATATTTAGAACACAAAACATAAAATAGGGAAGAGCTGCTGTGTGATTGACCGCAGATTCAACAGGAAATGGGGCCAATTTTTTTTACAGACGGACCACTGCTAAACAAAAGAGAAGCTAACGGATCACGGTTTCCAGAACCAACTGCCTTTAGTAGGAGAAACTGCAAAATTGGGAGAAAAGCAATTCTGCTAAAATTAAAGGCAGTTGGGCTCGATTGTGATGTTTACAACTTAGCAGAGAACCAGTGGTGCACAGACTGTGACATGCTCAGGAACTGGGCCTCTTGACATTTACTGTCTGTCTGTCTTTAGGTCTTCGCATTGTGCAGCTCCCTGCCTTCAAAATCAGGTACGTATAAACGTCAGGAAACTTGACCATGCACCACTGGTTTGTTGGTAAGTTGTCGGGATCACAGTCAAGCACAACTGCCTTTAAAATTTAGCAGATCATTGTTTTTCTTCCTGCTTCAAAATTTCTCCTACTGAATGCAATGGCAGTGATCCATTAGCTACACTTTCTAGCTTTGGGCAGTCTGTAAAAGGACCACTCCCATTTCTTGTTGAATCTGCTTGTACAGGCAGTGGAAAAAGTGACATGTGTAAGTGCTAAAACAAGGCCTAAAATGCGCAAAACCTACCGGACATCTTCCACCAAACACATTGGTCAACATTCTTGCTGGTTACAGTAGATTATTTGGCAATGAATTAACAAACTGCTCTGATTTCTTGCTTCTACAAAGACCAGGCGAGTTCTTCTCATTGTACTGTGTACCAACAGCACCCAGGGAGCAGAGTGGTAGGACAGGACTTGAACCTGCGCCCTTCTGTTCACAAAAGCAAGGTCCAAAGCCCTAGGCCACCACTGCCTGCTGTGTGACACTTAATAATGAATGAACCAATACAAATGATCAAAATTTTTGCATTATTTTCTATGTAATTCACCTATGTAGTGTGGGGGGGGGGGGGGGGGGGGGGGGGGGGGGGGGGGGGGGGGGGGGGGGGGGGGGGGGGGGGGGGGGGGGG
>JBBPDA010107344.1:0-11146 GCA_037974385.1 Arnoldichthys spilopterus | reverse complement strand
GGGAGCAGTGTAGTGGGACGGTACCTTGCTCAAGGGTACCTCAGTAGTGCCCCAGGCTGGGACTCGAACCTGCGACCCTCCGGTCCCAAAGGCACAGATGTATTAGTGCTCTGTGGGGGGTGGAATGTTATATGTAGGCTAAAACCTAACTCTACGGGATATTAGATCTGCAAGAAGAGGACTGGTGACCACTGTATTAAGACAATGGCAACTAGGCACATCTTAATCACGTGTTCGTAGTTTTTCATTAGTACTAAAAGAGTAAATGTCATTACTTGGAGGTAAAATGATAATTAAGTAAGAAGTAATCATTGATCAAGATCTAAAGGCAGTTCTAGTAAGGCAACAGAACATGTGGGGATGAAGGAAAAGGTAGAGAGACCTTCAGAGATACAGGCCTACAAATCTGCACAGAAAATCACATCAGAAAACACGTAGTCATATATTACCTTATGTATTTATCAGGTCATTAACATTGTAACAAAGAGTAGCTCTACCCCAGTATTTATTTTTATGTGAGCAAATGCACTTGGCATTGTAATAGTCAACAGTAAATACAGAGAGTATAAGTATAAGGCAAATTTAACTGTCATTAAACACTAACTCAGATAATCTTTGATAAGAAGTAACTTAAACTTATCTATCAGTTATAAGTGATCAATAAATTATCAGCTATGTAATACCTATTTAATGGGCAACCATAAAAAGTAGAGTGTGTTTTTTAGTTTTACTTTATCTTTACTTTTTACTTTACATCTTTAAATGCTTGATAAAGAATCCAGATTTGAGTACATATTGATTACAGCAATCGATTTTATTCACACTTTATTTATAGAAGCGGCTTTGACATGTATCTACCATATTTGGAGTGTGGCTATAAATCTGATACCACTGTTTTTCTACTGTATCTATATCTATACAGGTGAATTACAGTAACCTGTGGACTCCAAACTGGTTTTTAAAGCATCAGGAGATTATTGAGGAGCTAGAGGATAAACTGAACCAGATGATACATCCTCTTAAGGACATAAACTCTGCCTGTCTACAGGTCAGCATTACCACCACAAAATAATGCAACAACTGCTGTGTTTCTTGAAGATCATCTGGACATATTTTTGTAAATGCTACCAAGAGGCATCTAACAGTTTGTGTCAATGCTGTATAACCATACACAGATCGGATGTTTGTACAGAGTCATGTGAAACATAAGTGCATCCAATGAAAGCTATGAATAAACAAACAGTTCTTTCATACAGTGCCTACAGATAAAGTTGATAAACTCCAACAAATAACACTAGGGCCGGTGTTCTGACGAACTGTCCTACTTTGTCTGACAATGTTGGAGCCCTGGGCGAGTTTTTCCAGAAAAACGCGGACACAATAAAACTTGTTTCTACCAGTCTGTATACTCAAATGAACTGAGGCGACCGGTCAACATCTAATGTCACAAAACTCCTCCAAAATAAACAAGAAAAAAACAGTGCAGGCCTGTTATAATTCCGAGCAGAACACAGGATGGCTAATGATGTGCAAAGTGCAAGTACTCCCAGTCCGTGGGCGTACACTCCGCACGTAGCGGGCTTAATCGAAATACCCCCGTTTACCCACATGTAACTGAGCCGTCAGGGGTCGCTGCTCTGCTATAATCCCCCCAGCGTTAGTTTGCCCGTGACAGCTCGAGCATCTACGGTAGCTTGAGTCGCTGACGGGTAGCGTGAACTCCCCCGTGGGCTGTCGTTAGTAACCCCGAGCACTGACACGGAGCGCTATCAGACAGCTCCTCTGTCAGCAGAAGCTATGATCTGCTTTGAAAGTCAATATATAAAAATAGCGGTTTGCTAACCGGCAGCTAGCGTCTCTTTTAGCTAACATATATAGGTAGATGCAAACGTATAATATCGCCCAATCTTCGCACTCTCACTGGGTTGGAAGAAAGAATAGGGGAAATGATGATTTTAGTCACTCACTCTGATTACAAGTTTTACAAGCATATATAATGCTACGCCGCGATGGATTGGCCTGAACATTAGCCAATTCTGGGGGCGGGTCTTATCTAAAGGTATATGGGAAACAGCGCTTATGAGTTGAACTCCCTCTAGTCGCGCTTATGGGAAAAAATAAAACTTTTACCACTTTTCGGAGCCCCCCAGGCATTTTGCGCTATAGGCAACCGCCTATAGCGTCTATGCCACGGGACGCCTCTGAATGACACATAATATCTACTGATTTTTTGTGGAATGGGCATTTGCAAAAGCATCTTGTCCTTTTTGTTTTGTTCAAGTACTGTATATGACCTTTGTCTGTAGGCACTGTATCAAAGAGGGTGAAGGGTTAGCCTGCTTAAAACATGTTTTTAAAAGATCAACTATTTTAATTTTCTGACATAACTCATTGTGTGTGCGTGCGTGCGTGCGTGTGTATGTGTGTGTGTATGTGTGTGCGTACGTGTGTATGTGTGTATGTGTATGCGTGCTTGCGTATGTGTGCGTGCGTGCGTGCAGGAGCTGTTGAGCCAGCTGCATTTTGAAGTGATGATTGAATATGTCAGGAGGATGATGAAGAGGAAACTGAAACTAAAAGACAAAGACGAGCAGGAGACAGCTGCAGGCTTTCTGTGTGAGGACAGCATGAGGATCAACAAACTGTTTATTGAAAATGTTAGTATCAAAGACTACTCCCTAATTAATGCCAAAATACATATTTTTATTTGATGTGCATGTGTAACATTCAGTTTTATTTCCACAGGGGTCAGACAATATGTGGCTAGGCGAAATTCTGCCTAAGGTTTCAGAAGTGCTGAAAGTGCAAGATTCAGATGCTCTTCAACTGGAGATATATGCACTACTGAAAGACCATCCTGACCTCACGTAAGTGCTGGACAGAAATGGTTCTTAAGAAATTTCTCTAAAACAGGAGATCCTTGTTAAGAAATACCACTTCAGAAAAATGTTTAAATCACAGTTGTGTGCAATTATAGATGCACAAATGAGTTGTTGTTTATCAGTGAGATAACTCAAGCAGCTGTTAAAAATCAGTATTAAATGTGCTATATTTCTCTCACAATGAGGAATAACTCCACAAACTCAGCATTTTGCCATTTTTAATGGTGCATAAGGGAATAGACCTGAAGGGTGGGTTGGCAAGCTAATATTATATATCCTTTATCTTTGCAATGTTTTAAGGGAAAGAAGAAACTTGCCTCTGTTATTACTGCCAAGATGGATGGGTCATTTGGGTATTTATGGTAGTATTTCAGCAGATTGGAAGGCAACATTAATACGTAAAAACTACCTGCTACTAAATAAAGTGAAGTTATATTAAATGTAGTCTTTGTTACATACATCACACCTTCCATAAATATATTTGTGTGATATTCACAGGCGGGCAGTAGCTAGTAACATTTACTTAGATGTACATTTTCAAGTATTTTAAGTCTCTTTCTTGTGAATAATTGTAAGGAAGGCAATTACATTTGGACTCTAATTGACTCATATTTTAGTCATGAATAATATATCATCAATAACTCATTTTTCTTGTGATAAACATCATTCTTTTATATTAGTATCAGTATCTGTATTGCTTTGTGACTAGTCACATTTTTTAAATGTATTAAATTTTTTTTTACTAAAACTGCATCATAAAATGAAGAACAAAGGTTAACAAATTTAATTTCCTATGCTGATAAATTGTGATAATTTTCATTATTATTTTACTGCAGTAACTATTTTTGTACGGCAAGTAAAATCATCTTGATGGGCCACTGACTGATGATAATGATGAGAATGCCAGCTCTATCATTGCCATTGCATGCCTAGAACGCTCAAACTAGCACTATGTAGGTTTGGTTCATATCAACAAATGCTTGTGTACCTCTGAGTGGAATAAGGTATGAATGGTATTGACAAAAGTGATGTAAAGTGAATTACACTCTGCAACTGTAGGGAGACCCCAGTAGCATAAAATACCACATGTAGCATAATGGGGTTATAATGACCCAAAGGCTTTGACATGGTATGCTTTCCACATTTTATGATGCAGCATGATGAAAATTATAATACTTTTTTTTTCTTTCCTCAGTGAACGCCAGGTTCGCTTGATCCTGCAGCTGAAGACAGACATCTCCTGTGCTGAAAGGCGCATGGTCAAAGAGTGTTACCATCAAAGTAAGAACAATATACTGGACTCTGAGCCTGCTCCACCATTTTTCTGCCAAGTGCCCAAAAGCATCTCGATAGGTTTCTCTTCCTGTTTCTGCATAAAGCCTTCATTTCATATGAAGCATACACTCCCGTGTAATATTGGCTGCCACACAATTAATGCATCCAGTCCAGTTTAAAAAAGAAAACAAAAGCAAGGTAAAGAAACTGTAAATCCCTACAAGCTTGCAATGACTCCCATTAAAGCAGGCAAAGGACACGTATGCATGTCATAGAACTAAATTATTAAAAGTAAAGAAATAAAACTGTTCATTATAAATGGTATATAATGCCAATCAACCAACCAACCATCCAACCAACTTATCAATAAATCAGTTAACATTTACTTAAAATCTGCCTTTGAATACAGTATACTATACTTCTTGGATGTTGTGTCTTTCTGGTCAAATTGTAGCATGATTGCCTTAGAAATTACACATAGTACATGCTATTGCCTATTCTACATGAACCCTAAAACAGGAGCAATCCACCAAGTATGTACTTCTCAACATTTTGTGCCTCCAGAACCGTGCCTCTTTGATTTCATCCAGCTGTATATAATATCAATGTTCAAAGAACAAAGTGCTTTAAAGTTTCTAACCAAAATCAAGTTTAAGGAAAATAGAAAAATACAAACCAAGTGATTAATGCATGCTTTTTATCATGATGTCAGTATATACAGTGGGTGTGTGTTTCTTCAGGTGTGAAGTTCATAAAGCTTGGGGCATATATGCATAGTGATGCAAAAAATATAAAAGTCAAACATTATTCCAAAAACAATTGAAAAACTGAAATACCATTTCCAAATACACTACATTACAGCTGCAACAAACATTTCATACATTAGTATAGCTATTTTTGGCTAATACAGCTTGCAGTCTTTTAGCATAACTTTTTGCAGCATCGTCTGCATTACGTCTATCCATCCATCCATTTTCTAAACCGGATCACGGGGAAGCTGGAGCCAATCCCAGCTGACTGCGGGCATAAGGAGGCCAACCCATCGCAGCTGCATTACGTCACTGGGGTGTATTTTGCAAAATTTTTGTTGACCAACATCTTTTAAATCAACTAGGCCTTTAGGTTTTCCTAGTTGAACCCTAATTTGTTTTAGTCGTCCCCATAAATTCTTCATTAGAATAAAGTCAGGAAATTGTGCCATTCCAGGACCTTGATCTCCCTCTATTAGAACCATTCCCTTTTTTTCTTAGCCATATGATTTGGATCATTGTTCTGTTGTAAAGTCCAACCCCCTTGGTAACTTCAAGATGCAGGTGACTACATATTCTTCTACAAAATATCTTGACATGTAGCACCATCCATCTTTCATTATATGATTGAAAGTGCACTTTTTAGCTCCTAACAAGAAACAACCCCATAACATACTGCTGCCCCACCAGACTTTAAAGTCAGGTTTCTTTTCTTCAGTACAGATGTGTAGTTTTCCCCTGTATTCCTTTATAATTTCCCCCCATACATAGTATTGGTGGGCAGTGGTGGCCTTGTGGTTAGGACAGTGCCCTTGGGACCTCAAGGTCGTAGGGTCGAGTCCTGGCCTGGGCACCCCTGAGGTACCCTTGAGCAAGGTACTGTTCCGCTACTCCGCTTCCCGAAAGCTATTGATAGCTGCCTGCTGCTCCACATGTGCACGTGTGATTGGTTAAATGCAGAGGTCACATTTCGTTGTGGTGGTTGAGTGTGTTCACAATGACAAATACTCACTTTCACTTACATACTATATTTGTGGAGCTTTTCACAAGCAAATTGTGTTTCGAACTGTGGTGATCTTCCTGTATCCCAATCCATTATTGTGCAGCTGCACTTCTTTTAATGTTGCATGAGCGCTCTTTAGCCTTGGCCATCAAAATAGACAGTATTGTAACTCACCACATGCAATCAAATGAAGAAAAAGCGGGTCTGAAGTAATACCTGGAATACCTGATTCAGAATGTTCAAGATCACACAGGTTATGCCTCTAAACTTTCATAAAGAAAGTTTTGTATTTTTGCATCCACTGTGTCATAAAATTACACTTGTGTATCATACATTAAAAGACTGCCCTTTAAATTAAAGTGGTATGAAGTTTATGTAAGAAAAAAATGTTCTTAACAAAAATGACTAAATGGAAAATGCTGTTTACCTATGTATTCCACCCAGGTGCTGTGGTTCCGAATTCCATGTGTACACAGATAAAAGATATTGCCTTAATGAAGTCACAGCATTTTAACAATGTTAAAATAAACATTTTAAAATCTACTTCCAGAAAACCTTTGATCACATGAAAACATAGCTATGGTTTATAAAAACTTGGTTAAGCCATTGCTGTTAGCATTAAACAGATGAGATGATTTGTGTATACTTAACTTAGAACAGATCAAATTGTAGCAAGACAAATGGCATAAACATGTTTAAGCCTTAAAATTAGAGTAATAGCCTTTTTATGTGTATAAACAGAACATGACATTATAACAGACACTATTCCGGTTGTACACTGAAAATATCTCTGCTTTTGATATGCATTCACCACATTAATTCCACTGTTGTTTTGTCACACATTGCTCACATTGTAACTTTTTTACTAACTTACTTTTCATAAATAACTATTACTACTGTGTATAGGCCATCCACAATTCTGATTATAATTAGATGCAAAATTCTTGAAAGGTGTTTTTAAAACCACAAAGTCTAAAATCATTGTCATTTAGTGGCCTCAGATTTTAGTAAAAACGATTCTCTAACTGTTTAAAGATTTTAGTTACACTCAGTACACTCAGAAACCTTTCATTAAAAACTAAAGTGAGTTATTTCTAAGGTTTAAAAACGGGTAAAAAAATATCTTGAGGTTAAAAAAATGATGAGATCATTTGATCACCATTTAATCAAATCTGGAGATTAGTTAAGTAGACACTCATTTATGAATGGTACATATTTAAAAAATATGGGGCAGTCAGTGGCACAGGAAGGTGTCATTATTGTCACTTGCCTTCACATACATTGGAAGGGCCAAAAGTCTGAGACCACTTATAAAAATGCTTTTTTGCATTCACCTTAATTTTGATAAAATGTTTTTCATTACAAATCATAGAATTAAAACAGCAATGCTATTCAAAGTTTAATTTAAAAATATATATTTTTTATGGATTTTAGAATTGATTTCTGTTTGGAACGTCTGCAGAGCAATCGGTTTTTGTAGCAAAAAAGACATTATACAGCATTATGCATATAGCTAAAAGAGTGACATGCTCAGTGCTTTCTCTTGTTACTCTGCTCTCTCTTGCTAGATTTTTACAAATAAGCAGAGTATTAACCAATCAGGTTGCTGATATTTGGTGAGAAGCTGCTTGTTTTGCATCTGTGGTAAAGCTACACTTACACTAGAGCAAGATCATGATCATGGTTTGTAAAATGGGACTGGGACATAATTATGTTGGTTAAAAATTTGCTTCAGAAATAGCCTACTCCTGGTTGTGTTTTGGCGACACAACCCCAAAGCATCGTGCATGAATTCATGCCCAAAGTGGCCAACAGCTGGAAAAGAAAGTGATTCACTTGATTCTAAAATGCAGCATTAGCTTTAACAATGGATAATACAAAAGCATACATTTGGATCCAAGCATCATGAATTCACACTTGAACCATAAGACACCATGAACCCTCTTTATTTTATAAGTAATTTGTATACACTGCAAGTGACAATGAATTAAGTTCTGTTGGCCTACTACATTGCATTGTATTTGTGTGCAAGAAGTCTTTCTTCTAAGGACACTGTGTCATACCTCAGACTGTCTTTTCTCTCTGTAATCAAAGTGCATGAATCTGACTTTCTTTTTACTGGTACTGTGCTTGTCATGGTCTGCTCTATCGTCATTGTGTAGCCCCTACTTCTCCCGTATGAGTCAAAAAGCTTTTGAATACTTTTATTGTGTGTGACTCACTGACCAGTCTCTTTTATTTCGCTAGTATGGGGAGAAGAAACATAGCTTGGGAGTCTGACGGCTTGTTGACTGGTTTCACTGTCACATCCTTTGTCCTTTCATTGACACTGCCTCTGTCCTAAGCATCTCTAATACTCATCTTATACTGAATGTGTATTATGCATGATTTTATTGTACTGTACTGTGTCTGACAAAAAAAATAAACAATTTAACCATTCAAAATGATTTTTATAGTTGCATTTCTGATGTAGCATACTCAGACTGATTTGCAGGTAAAAATAGCCTTCAGAAGGAGTGTTAAGTAAAAACACTGCTTAAGTCCTCTGTCAAACAGTTTCCTATCAAACCATGGTGGAGCTTTTTAGAACAGCTATTGTTTTAGTGTAAAATAAATTACTGAAGATGGACAGAGGTGTGAGCAACAAATAGAATGATCTTAAACAGAATTAGTTTAAATAGAATAAGTTACTCATATAAATGGCAAAAATGGAATGGAGAAAATGTAGACCCCCAACCACCCCCCCACCCCCAAACTGATCAGTACATGCACTTATTAGTTGATAACATAGTGAACACTGGCAGGTAAAGTAAAACTGACACTCACTATCTGTAACATGCCGGCTGACAGAACGGGGCCCACTTGCGGAGAGGAAAAAAACACCCCCACGCGGAGTTCAAACCTGCGCTGCCAAGCTCACAAGGCAAACGAGTTATGGTTCACCCCACCAAAAGGAAAACGGGCATGCTGCAAAACTAGTGGAGTTAAGAGACCCTATGCCGAAAAGAGGTGGGAATACAATGCCCCGGAAAGAGGTGGGGTAAACCTCTTCCTGTTGACATAAACAGCTTGCTTAAGCTCTGATGAATTCGGGGCAACTTTTACCACATTTTACCTTTTATTCCACAATCATACATGGCCCACAATAGCTGACTAACGTCTCTCTTTCTAAAAATTCTTCAGCACGTGCCACTGTCCACGTCATCCTTCACACAATCAGGCCTATCCTGGATAACACATGCCACTGATGTCTCCTTACAAGGCCGTCACTGATGTGCACACTAAAAGCCCTTATTTCATCCAGACATTTAGGCACCTAACACTGGTGGCAGAAATAACTTGCCTAAACTGGTTCTCAAAAGATTTGGTGAATTCGGCCCAGGGCCCAAGGTCCCTTAAACTCTAGGACCCTTGACACCTCACAATCTGTAGGGCAAACACACAATTTTGCTTCTGTGTTAATCTCCAACCAAGGTCACACTGTAGAGGGCCAAACTTTTCGATGCTACTGCCCCCATGATGCTTACAGCTGGCTGAAATGGTTTTCAAATGTGACACACACACACACAGTATTGTGAATTCGTATATAGTCTTTGACTGAACATCATTCAGTGTGCTCAGAGACCTTCAATGCAAATTGAAACTCTGTGCTCCTGATCTTTTTGACAACACTTGTCTTTGGGAATTCCCACTTATAGGGAAGGATGCTTTTCCAGAAGCATCTTTGAGATTGCTCTCTCTATCTTTTATATAAAACATTTAAAAATAATTTTGGTGAATCCTGACCTCTCCTTCAAGACACATTGACACTCACTAACATCAGGCTTAAAAACTCTCATGGCCAAATCAGAGTGGAGCTCAAGACTCTTGTGTCACGACTCTGCTCTGCAACTCCTTTCCTAACCAGCGTCTTGGGAATCCCCCTCCAGGGGACTCCTCTCATCCACTAATCATTTTACCTGCACTCTGAATTTTTTATGTTTTGCCTTGGACAGATGCTATATGCTCTCTCTTTCTCTTAAATCCCCCCTTATAAATCTGTTTTGGTAACCTGACCTCTTCTTGAAGAATGTCAACCCCTTACAACTTCAGCTGGTGCCCCTTGACAAATTGGCCAGTCCGCGCACTTGTGTTCCTGGCCCCCTGCCGGCCTGGCCCAGGTGCTAACTGTTATTTTATCTAGTTATTTTATTACCATGGCACCTGTCAGAGTGGCGAGATATATTTGGCAGCAAGTGTCAACAAGCAACAGTCAGTTCCTGACAACCTTGTGCTAAAAGCTTAGCATGATAATAAAACAGGAATATTAGAATAAAATGTTGAGCTTATAAAATTATTTAAAAATATAGAGTTACTAAAAGAAAATAGATATAAGTTACCATTTTCTTTATACTATTACAGCTTTCTTCACACACTTCTCTTATTTACAAAAATGGCTCTTTGGTAGGCTAGAAGGGTTCTTCCACAGCGTCACTCTTCTATGGAATCAACCATAGAAGATGTGTGCTGCCCTCTAGAGGCCATTAGATTAAACACAACTGTCCTCTTCAGAATATCTACAGTGACATTAAAAGACTTAGTAAAGGTTTATCTTTCTACTGAATGTAAAATGTAAAATAAGCAAAATGGTCTCCCTACTGCAGTTAATTGACTATCATAGTGTTCCTGTCTAAAAAAGTGTTTACAAAATAGTAACTTCACAGGAGAGGGCAATATAACTTAATTCTAATGCACGAAAATGTAAATTGTGTTAAAATTACAAAGTTTTTTAAATCATTAATTGGGAAAGTTATGCATATATTATTATACAATATGATTCTCTATATAGTTGATATTATTTATATATATATATATATACACACACACACACACACACATTTTCTAAACCGCTTCTTCCGTTTCTGTGTCACAGGGAAGCTGGAGCCAATCCCAGCTGACTGCGGGCCCAAGGTGGGGTACACCCAGGACAGGAGGCCTCCTGTATATATACAGGTTGGCCTCCTGTATATATACAGTGGGTTCAGAAAGTATTCAGACCCCCTTCAATTTTTTTTACTTTTTGTCATATTGCAGTCATTTGCTAAAATCATTTAAATAATTTTTTCCCCTCGTTAATGTACACACAGCACCCCATATTGACAGACAAAAAAAAGAATTTTTATAATTTTTGCAGATTTATTAAAAAAGAAAAACTGAAATATCACATGGTCCTAAGTATTCAGACCCTTTGCTCAGTA
>JBBPDA010107323.1:0-11146 GCA_037974385.1 Arnoldichthys spilopterus | reverse complement strand
ACCTTGCTCAAGGGTACCTCAGTAGTGCCCGGGCCGGGACTCGAACCTGCGACCTTCAGGTCCCAAAGGCAGTGTCCCAAAGGCAGTGTCCTAACCACTAGGCCACCACTGCCATTTAGTTAAGGAATACAAGGAAACATTACTGGAGTGTTCTTGCTGGGAATTTACAGAATTTATTTAAAGTCTCCATGGAAAACGTAGATTTTTTTCAACATATTTGAAAAGGCAAACATTTTACCAGGGGCAGCCTGTGGAATAGGTATTATAGGCAGTTGCCTAGGGTGCAAAATGCCTGGGGGGGGCAAGTTTTTTTGTTGTTGTTCCCCATAAGCATGACTAGAAGGAGTTCAACTCATGAGTGCTCTATCTTTCCCCACCTATATTCAGATAAGGCCCACTCCCTGGCCAAGATTGGCTAATTTTCAGACACAGAAGCAGCTCGGCGAAAGCTGAGCTTATCTATTACCCAATCCAAGCGCAGTTAGAGGGACAGTGTTAACAAATCCTATCATAGGAGGCTGGAGTTGTTTGATAGGAACTCTGTTATTAAAAATAAGCACTTTGGAGAGAAAGGTTAGTCACCAAACCCCATCAACAGCAGAAATGTTATTTACTGTTTATTGAACAGGGGGAGGCGTTGGTGGTAGTGTGTGTGTGTGTGTGTGTATGTTGGGGGGGGGAGGGAGGGAGGGCATACTTCTGGAAAGCTCACCTAGGGCTCCAACATGGTCCAGCATTTTACCCTTACCGCCTACAGGTAAAGGTGATTATATTTTAACAAACGATGCATGAAATTGACATTTTGTAGTAATTTTTTTTTACAATTTAAATAATTAAAAACACATCAGTCACAAGGAAAAAGTAAAAACACCCTTACATTTACCACACTGTGAAGTCCATAAAATTAGGATCATGTGTTCCAGATTAGGTGTCATTGACAAAAATCACCTGAAGGTAGAACCTGCCTTATTTAAACCTGACATCTAGGATTTGGAATTCTCTTTGCTATTGAAGTGTGTGGTGTCATCATGCCAAGATCTTAACAACTCTAAGGCCTTTAGGAAAAAGATTGTGATGAATTTTGTTTCACAGCAGTCAGTTATAGTAGTTCAGCACTGAGTCTAAACTGTTGTATTTCTGAAAGTGTAAGCAGCACTGGCTGTTTGCCCTTGATTTTTGTCTGGTGGTCCAAATCTTTTCCAGATGACCGGTTCCAAATTCCACTTGTCTGATCCTTTATTGCTTTAACCCGATAGTATGGTGACTGCTGTTCTTGCTCAAAGTGCAAAGGAGTATAACCTATAGGACAAATCACAACAATTAAGAACTTACTTCCAGGTGGAAAATTTCAATAGTGCTGTGTTTAAAACACAGAATTTTCCAAGTTATTAAACCAGCATGCAATGAGGTGCATAAATATTTGGATGTTGACAAAAGTATTGTTATTTTAGCTGTCACAACAGCAAATTTTGAATATGAGCTTCTATGTTCAGACTTTTAGTATTTTTAGACTCACAATTTCCAGGACTATTGAGCATAATCAAAAGTTTAACTGCCAATTTGAATTAGGTTGCAGCTCAACCAAATTTAAGCCAGCGATCACCACCATGCTGGACAGATGAGGTGGCTTTGCCTTCCTTTCACAATACTGTTCTCTTCTCTCTCTATCTTTCTGGTACATTTCACTGTCATCACTCCATGTGGTGTTTCAGACTTGTACATTTCTATAGATGTTTTGAAAGCTTAGAGGCTTGGAGGCTTTTTCAGTGGTTTACTACTTGTGCTAAACCCTTTGTATTTTTAAGTATTCTCTTAAAATTTTTTTGTTTTAAATTAAGATATATCTACCACAAGCAAAGTTTTTATGACCAACTTTTGTGACGGGACTTTTTTTCTTCTGTCACCCACCACAGTTTCATTTTAAGAACCAACAAATAGCTGATCTGGTCACACCTAATGCTGTTGCTTTTTCTCTGATGCATTTGTTTTGGATTTTAAGTCAAATTATGGCCTGTATTACTGATAGTGACAGGTTTTTGGACTTCATATTGAGAGCTCCTCATGCAATTGCCATACACACAACTCTAGACCTTTAATCTGTTTACTTGTAAGTGAAATAATGAGGCAATGACACACACCTGGCCATGGAACAGCTGCACAGCCAATTGTTAAATTACTTTGAGCCCTTAAAAATAGAGAGGCTGTTTATAAAAATGGTTGTAATTCCAAAAGTGTTCAACTGTTCTGGATGTAAATATCTTGAAAAGGTTGAATATCTGTATGTCTGTATTAATTTCAACTCCAGCATAGTGAACACAGTACACTGTTGTAGATAGTTTAAAGAACAATAACTTTCTCAATGTTTAAAGACTTATGGACCCGACTGTACTAAAAAAACAGAACACTTTCAGGGCTGTTATGATTACATATCAAAATACTCAAATAATGGGCAAAAGAAGAAGGGAGGTGGGCTTGGAGACAGGTACTAATGAAGGGACACTTACTACTGGCTGGGACAGTCTGGATTTTTCAGAGAAACTAGTGTTAAACATTCAATGTTCAATAAAAGCTCCTTATGTTGTTGCTGAAAAATATGTATGTTGCTGCTTTTGGCCATAAAATTCTACACTTCTTTCAATTCTTCTTACATTAAAAACTTCATGATTGACATGGCATTTTATGACTTTTTTCATTTTTTTGCAGCATCCATGAACAGTATAGTGGTGCTCAATAAAGAAGCTTTTTCTCATCTAATTACTGTCAGTGAATTAATGTTCATTTCTGCTAGCACCTCTTTGGGGAACAACAGTTATACTTTATTTTAAGGGGAGACAGGGAGAAAATGGCAATACAGACTTCAAAACAACAGGAAGTCAAAATGTACAGAAATTCTTTTCTTCAATCTAATCCATCCTGTTTGTATTTACTTAAAAAAAACTTTTGGAAGTGAGTTTCCACCTGAGTTTCCATAATTATCATTATGTTTCTCCTTATAGTCTTGTGTGTTTGGTTTAGCCCTTGTCAGTTTTCTGTTGTCTTTCTGTGATTTTGGACTGTGATTACTCATGTCTTAGATTATGTTTTATAAGTTCCTTAGTCTATGTTTAATCCTAGTGTTCAGTTGTTCATTTAAATACATCTTTAAAACCTTATAGCTTGCACCTTCTTCCTAGCAACCCTCAAGTCATGACATGTAGCTGCTCCTGAGAAACTGAAACTGTTGCATTATGATTATAAGCACAATAGCAAATTCACCAATAAATAGCTCAAAAAGAAGAAATTGCTAATGGAATGGCCTAGTCAAAGCTGACTTTTTCATGACAAAGTATTTTTTCATGACTGTACATTGCAAGGCAGTCCTAAACACTTTTAAATGTATTTAAATGTAGTATCCTTGAGGATTCAGGCCTTAGAAGAGGGATGGAGAGCTACAGACAGACCCAGTGGTAGAGCATTTACAAAGCTTCTAATTTAGAAAACTGGGTAGGTCTTATATCAGTTTTATATTTTAAATTTGTCAACTGGCTCGTAAGAACATTTGGCATAGAGCTGCAGCTGTTTACCATCTGACAGATACCTACTGGTAAGCCTGCCCCTCTTATTCACAGTCAGCAAGCTAATGTATCAGAGATTTTCTCCAAGCTAGTGTAAAATGTATTATTCTCTGTCTGTTCCTACTTATGTTGGTATTATGATATGTTAAGCTTTCAGTTTAGCCCTTTGATTTCCCAACCAATGGGAGCGCTAACTTAGCTATGTTTACCTAAATGCTACAGAGAACAGAAGTCATAAATGGATCATTTTCTATTCCCAGAATGTAAGCCTGCTTACAAAAAAAACCCTAATTAACAAAATGAGAACAGTACCTAAGTGCTTGACAAATTTGAATGCTAAATGCTTATTGTATTGAATTAAAACAGACCAAATATTGCATAAATGTGTAAACTCAATTTGAAACCAGCTTACTTTTTATATTGGTATATAGTTTTTTTGGCCCTGGGCTCACCACAACCATAGTACCTTGGACAAAAACGTTTGGTCACCCCTGCTTTATGTGTATCAGGTAAAACAGCCTTGTACCAGCCAACATTTACTGGGATTTTAGAAACCCACAATTATGTTGATCTTACACAAGCACATTACTTCCCACCACATTCATAGAGCTAATGTTGTACATGTGTGTTAGATGGCTTCTAAAGACCCAACCTAATCCACTTCAGCTCAGGAGCGATGTTGTTCTTATGCAACACAAACAGCAGCCTACCTGAGTAAATGCAGTATCAGCCTCCTCAGCTGCTCTAGTGAACGCTGTTACATGAATCAAAGTGGTGCAGGGTAGTGCATTACTGGCAACTCATTTTATCCAACATTAAGAGCCCTTAGCAGAACCACTGACTGTTTTCCATTGAGACACCTGTTCTTAGACTCATTCAAAATAGTCTCCTTCTCTAACAGCATGGAGATACAATTAAAGGTGAAGAACCTGTCCATTACTGTCTCGCTGGTGAAGATAAACTGGGCAATTTCTTGAACCGAGGTATTAATATACAGCGTATTTGCAAGTCATTCTAATAAACCAATGACATGAACATCAGCAATAAAAAAGAATTAGTAAATGTGTAACACAAGAACCAATATAACTGTTATTTTCTTTCTATTATACAGACAGCTGCGTTTTTTGGATTGGATAACGGTATAGTTTGAATGTATTGTATTATGGATTATGATCTGCTGAACAACTTCTGTGCTTTGCAAAAAAATGTGTGCATGTTCCCAGTCCACACGCAGTGGTAATGAATCAGTGCTTAAGACCTTTGTTAACACAATAGTTGTGAGATTCAGCGTTATGGGAAAATAACACACTGAGGCCTTTTATTCTTTGGGTCATAACTTTTGCACAGAACACATGTTTTGTGACTGCTATTGTGGGTCATGTAGTTTTTGTCAAACTTCTATTTTATTCCATTTCTTTCTTCATTTCAATAACGTCAATGTAAAAATCTAGTGTTTCACTGGACAATACCTTGTGACACTACATTATTATTACATTCTTTTGAACAGGGGTCTCCAACACATGGCTCACTGCCTGTTTCTGAGTAGCTCACAAAAAGGTTCAAAGATTATGTACAAAAAGTCTGACATGTAATGCACCCTGTAAACGCGTTTCCATTTTAATCCAGTCAAAAACACAGACGGCCCACCCAGTGCTAGACATTTTACCGCCCCCAGCTTCAGTTCAGTTCAGTTCGTATCTCACGTCAAGCAGTAACTGGGAGCGATCTGATTCAATGGTGTTGGGCATTGTCAGACTTACAGGCAGTGAAAGCAGTGATCTGATCCAATGGTGTTGAATGTTGCTTGAATGACATTTCTGTGGTGTTAGTGAGTCAGTTTAACTTTAAAAGTAGCCAAATTTGTGATGAATTAAGAAAGTGTGCATGTCAAGAAAAAGCAAAAAATACACTATTTCTATTAAGAATGGGAAAGCAAGTTGTTGTCCTTAGATGTTAAGGACATATTTGCATGTGCCTTATCTGTGATACCAGGGTTTCATTCAATAAAAAAAATACCACATTGACCGTTATTCCATGGCAGCTTTGCATGGGTTTCTTCTGCAGGTGAAGAAGTAGCTTAACTCAGATGATTAATGTTATTGTTTGATACGTTATATTGGTAAATACTATAATACATGAGTAGCCCCGCTTTAGAGACATGCCAAATAATGTGAATGTCCATAGGATGCTCTGTGACTGAAATTTCAACACCACTTAAACTGATTTTTTTACAGCAATCAGTCCCCCCAGTTTGTTCAGTTCAGCAAATACATGTGAACTGTGCAATAAAAATGTGCAGAAGGGTGTTTTCTATGTAGACTATGTGTATTTATTTTCACTTTGCGCATTAACAAAAAGCTGACCAAGCAGCACAAACCTTTAAGTGTATATGAAGATGACATTGCAGGTTCACATATGCATTTGTGTTGTTATCCATTTATGATTATCTCTCATCTAGTCAGACTTTTAAGTGCACTTTCTCCATAATTACTCTATGAGTGCTCCCTATAAATAGCATCTGACATGTTTGGTGAGTTCTTGCCCTATTCATATTTTATGGCTGTTTTAAAGAAATCTATGGTTTTATGGCTTTATTAAAAAAACTTATTTCTGCTAACAATCATTTCATTCAAAATTGCAGAAACACCCAAGCGGACACTTTTAACATTTGAAGGCTAATTAAAATCCCACACTGTGGAGCCTATGAGAAATAATATATTTATCTAATATTTCATCATATTTCTTTAGTGAGGTATGATAAGGCAGTTTACACTATCAGTCTCTGCCCAATAATTATTAGCTTTTGGAGCTGAATTGTTGAGATCATTGTGAATCTGTGGATGAAGGCGCAGCTAATTTGTGCTTATGAAAAATGAAACCAACAGGCCATGTTCCCAAGGAACTTGACACTGTTTGTACAAAAAGCCTTTATTGTCATGTTTAAGCATGGCAGATGAGTCACAGTGGTTTCATGAGCATAATAAAAAGCTTCCCATGTGACTTCCTCTGACCATTAGACTTTTGCTGTAAATTCTGCCCAGGTCTCTAAGAGTGATCATTTACTCTGGAAAAGCAAAGCAGCCTTATTTATAGAGCACAGGCAGCAACATGCACTGTAATCTGTGACAGGAGAGTTTTCTAAGGAGTGAGGTAATCACAGAGAAGTGATGTTGAGGGTCTGTCTGCATGTTTTTTGGAGTGAGAACCATAAGTAGTGACATGATGCTAAATCCAAAAGCTCATATTGCTACAGGTTCATCGGATGTTCATCACATGCCAGGTGTGTGGCCATGCAGCTCTTCTATATCAAATGGCAGCTTCAAACTGAGAAACTCTGGTTCCTTACAGTCACTTAACTCTTAGCAAGCAATTAATAATTCCCTAGTGAACAGAAACATATCAACACAAGTTGATATGTTAACCAAGGAATATGAACAGAAAAATAAAGCACAACCTGTGTCCTGTGCAAAGTTTTGGCACATTTTATATTTTATATAAATAAGAAAATACATGAAAATTTTACTGTAAATGTAAATTAATTTCACTTAAAGAATTAACAAAGCCATTATATTTCAGAGGGTATTCATATTCTTGAAATGATATGTGATGTATTAATGGTTACATAGACTAGACATATACACAAACAGGTGAAGTGCTATGATTACGTTTGCATATTTTGTTATTCAGAACTCTTAATCAAAAACACTCCTGTAGATGACTAAATATTGAGCAGATAATTGGGGAATGGGATGTCCCGGTGTGAGTTAAAGGTTGTTCCAGCTAATATGCATTTTTGAGAGCAAAGGTTTAACAACCATTTAGCTTTTGTGGCTGTTATTATGTTTATTCCTCTAAGAATGTGCTTGTTATTAGGATCATAAGTAAAAAAAAAATAAATATCAAGAAAACAAAAAGCAGCACAGTTGCAAAGACCACACAATGCTCAATTAAAGTCTGTCAGGCCTGTCAGTCTGTTTTTTTGTTGTTAGTTATGTGTTTACCGATCTGATTGACTCTTTTTACTGAGGGGTAGGTCTTATTTCAACCAGTGAAATGCTTCCTCTTCTGACAATGGCCCTTATTCATCATAGCTGTCTAGAAAAGTGTACAGATCAGAGTGCCCGGAATAACATACAATACCTTTAATTCATTTAATTCAATTTATCCCATTCAAGAAAACAGACCAGAAATGGGGAGATAAGTTTAAACCTGTACTCAAGTATTGCTATTTTGGTGAAATAATGTCTGAAACAGAAGAAAACCACTTGAGTAGAGCTGCCACCACTATAACTACTGAGAATTGCAGTGGAACTGTCTTAAAATATCCATCTGACTTTCTGTCTGTCTGTCTGACTGTCTCTATTAAGATGTCTGTCTCTATCAAGACAATAGTAAAAATTGTTAATGGTTATAATGTTAGTGTAAAGTGGAATGCCTACAGTAGAAAAAGCACTACAATGTAGTTGAAAAAATTTTTTCAAAAAACTATTTACTCTTGGTATGTATGAAGATGAGAGGTAATTTGAGTGCAGATGATGATCAAACCTCATGAAGTATTGTTTGTCCTCCATGAAAAAATCATCCCAATTATGGAAAAGTTTTTTGTACACAAGAGCAGTATTAAGACCCTTTTTCAACAGCTTAATCTGATTAATCTGGTTCTCACGGCCCATTTATATGTATTACTCAATAGAAGAACTAAGGAGCCAGTAAAGCAAAATCCAGTTCACAAATAACAAATGGAATTATTATTATTATTATTATTATTATTATTATTATTATAAACAATAATAAATTTTTCTATCGTCGTTGCAGAAAATATTAATAATTTTGATCATTTTAATCAAATTAATCATTTTCTGTCTTATTAATTCATTATACACTAAGTAAGACTATTGTGGAGAGTGAGGCAGTTCTGTGAAATTAATGCAGGTTACCTCTGCTAAGTTTTGATCAAAATAATGTACGAATATATGAATCCTGGCAAACGATTAACGTCCAATGTGCAAACATTATCTTCCACTATGACATGTGATATTTAGCCAATCCCTGCTGCTCATGCAATATTTTAAAACTGTTAAAAACACTTACAAGAGAGCATTTACACCTCTTGTGTGTTTGACACCTCATAGGTGACGCTGAACTGTGCTTTTAGAATCTGTGAGCTGTATGACTTTAGAAGCATAGTGTTTCAGTTTCAGTTTATGTTTTTTATATCCTGCTGTAAGCTACTGATACTGCATTTAAATGTTGAAAATATACAGCAAGTTTTCTTAAGCTATTTGCTTAAAAGTTCATTGTTCCTTTATGCTTTGAGTTGACGTGCAGACTTGTCATAAGTTGAAGAGCCCTTGAGATTTCCAGTGCATTTTTGTTATGCAGTTCTTGATTAATACCTTGTTCACACTATTCCATGTTTGATGTAGTGATCAACAATCGCTATGTGTGGACACTACAATGACTAGTCACTGACTCCAACCACATATCCAACCAGCTAAATATCTCGGGCAATCACTGATGAGCTACAGCCAGTGAAAGGGCAGACATGAGATGATGGGAAGTGCAAAAAAAAATGTGAGAGCATGGCTGTCATGGTGGACTCATGGTAGCAAAATTCACAGAATGTATTGACTTACCTCCAAATCTCTCTGCAAAACATGCAATGTATACTGCCAACATGTGATGATCCATTACTCCACCTATATCCCTTTCTTTTTCCTTTCACACACGTATGATCAAAAACAAGACTTCTTGTTGGACGTCCATTGGTAAACTTCTGTTTTGTACGAACGTCGTGTCAATTCTCATGTGACCTTTCGTTACAGACCATTGTTTTGTAAGATGTTTTGTAAAGATGGTGTAGTTGGTGACCCCCTGTCGCTGCTCTACTCACACTATGTATACTGCAGTACAGCAAATCGACTACTTCAAGAATCGTACATTGTAAACAAGACATTTGCTGTATTTATTTGCAGCAGTACTAAACCGGTGCAATATTTTTTTGCAGAGTGTAAATAAATGTTATTATTAATCAGTTTTATGATCCCACAGTACAGCACTCCATCTCTTATGTTATTGGGTAAACAGTTAGTTGAATAATAAAGAAAAATAACAGGGATAACTCTTTCAAATATATAAATAACATTAAAATCTTTGTTTCAAAATGTTACTTGGTTATATTTTCTTCATTCTGTTCTTTACCCACAAGTACAAGTACACGCTATTAATTGGTCTGGCACTTGATTCCTATATATTTTTGAATTCTGTCCTTATCTTTGTCTTCTTGGCTACTGAGGATTATGTTTTATAGCTTTGGCAATGGTCTTGGCAATGCTCTGCACAATGTGACAGCTGGCCTGCCTACACAATCTATGGCACTATTGTAGTGTTGCAAGGGGAAAAAAAAGTCATAAAGAAATTTTTACTCTTCTTGAAGTGCTATATGTACTCTGTTTGGTGCATTATTGCCAAGTTTAACCTAGCCCTTAAAAAGTGTAAAATGTGACCACGGTGCATTGCTGCTTGGGTGAACCACAGTGCAGGATGGAATCGAGGGTGCAGCAATTAAGGCCATGTCATCTAATGGCCAACTCATGTCAAATGAATAATTGATAAAAATGGAAGCAAAGAAAAAATCACACAACTTTGGTCAAACAACATGAAACAACAAATGTGGGACATCTATGTACCTTGACTGAAAACATGGTCATGGATGGTGCTAAGGCCTCTTAAAACTCAGGCTTATTGCATTCTGAGGTATATTATATAGTAGTAAAATGGCATATTAGAGATCTTTCAGTTTTTTCAATGGTTGTTAAATATTTATTAATATACAGAAATCAGCCACAAGAATGAAACTGACAGGTGAACAACACTGAAGAACATTGATTGTCTCTTTCCAAAGGAACTGTGAAGGGGGTAGGTCTCTTAGGCAGCAAGTGAACAGTCAGTTATTAAAGTTTATTTTCTAGAATCTGGAAAAATGGGCAAGTGTAAGGATCTGAGTGACTTTGACAACAGTGGCTTAACAACTGGGTCAGAGCATCTCAAAAACAGCAGGTCTTGTGGAGTTCTCCTGGTATGCAGAGGTTAGTACTGCACGGAAGAACAACGCCACCAATGACAGTGTCATGGGCACCCAAGGCTTATTGATGCATGTGGGGTAGCTTATAGGGTCTTATCCCCAAAATGAGCTACTGTAGCACATATTGTTGAATAAAATAATGTTGCCTCCAATAAATAGGGGTCAAACCACTAGTCTATCTCAGCTTTCTGCATATGCACTAGTGTGGTGCATAGTGCCCATAGTGCCCATGCTGATCCTAAACCCATCCCTATCCACCACCAAAAGCACCTACAATGGAAACTGGACCATGGAGTAATAGAAGAAGCATAGTCTTATGTGTGTTCATGGCAGTACATAACAGACATTGATGTAGCAGGTTGTCTATGTTCAGTGACTCGTAATATTATGTACTGTAGATGGGGTCCTTAATTATTTTCAAAATACAATCAAGCTCTATCTATCTATCTATCTATCTATCTATCTATCTATCTATCTATCTATCTATCTATCTATCTATCTATCTATC
>JBBPDA010107292.1:0-11147 GCA_037974385.1 Arnoldichthys spilopterus | reverse complement strand
AGCTGGAGGAGCAGGAATATAAAGGGTAGACTCCAGGTGTAGGTAATCACCTCCGATTGGCCAGCTTGGTTCTTCGCCAAGTTCCTCTGCTGTTCTGGTGTAGGGTAGCACCACTTTGCCGCCCTCTGCTGTTCTGGTGCGGGGTAGCCCCACTTTGCCGCCCTCTGCTGGGTGGCCCAGGTGTTGCCGTTACACTACATGATTGATGACAAAACCTACATTAAAGAATTCACATTTGAAATAACCTTCAGAACTCAAATTATTGATATTGCTGTCTTTAGTTAGAAATTAGAGAGTGCAATATTCATGATTTGATTACTTTAATGAGACTGATTTTATTTAATTAGTGAGGCTAAACTCCACATGTTTGATGTGAGCCCTCACTAACCAGATATAATAGGCAAACAAGGACACAGAATCCACAATTGGAACATTGTATCTTTATTGATACAGTGCCTACAAATAAAGGTTATATATGCCAAGAAATGACATGTATATTTTATAATTTCTCATTTGCACTCAAATGCTTTTAGGTCCTCATACAAAATGTAATATTGTATGTAGAAACTAAAGTTCTGTTGATTTTATTTTAACTTAACATTAGTAAATAGACTATGTTTCATTGTCTAAATGAGTGAAGTAAGGGAAGTGAGTGATTATTTGTTACTGTGAATACACCACAGCACAGCACACAGTGCACCTGAGTGCCTGCTGATATATTTGCATCCTTGCTTCATGTGCTATCTGCCATGTGCGCCCATAAGTTAATGAAGTCAAATGGTACAGAATAAACAGCAGCAGACAAGCAACAAAGCTAATATTAAGTAAACAGTGTTGTAACAGTAATTAACCTTGATCAGTATCTCAGGCTGCACTGTGATGGGTCCTTGAATTTGATGAAAAGTGGACATGGAAACTACTGGAAAAGTCTCATGTTTAAGAAGGTGTGGGAAACAGATTATTCTGGTAGCAAGCAGAATTAATAGTTTCATTTAGGGCTCTAACTGTTTTGATTATAGAGAAATATGTAGATTGTATTTATTTCTTCTTCCTAATTTCATATAATCAATTAATTGGACTTATTTCCATCATTTGTGATAAATTAATATTATTATAAATAAAAAACAGTTTGTTCTGTCTCTGCCATTTTTTTTCTTGAGGTGATGCAGGCAACATTGCAACAACATAGACCCAACTAATTGATTAAATATTGAATATACTAATTGAAATTCATTGCCAATTATTTTTAAATAAATTTTTATCTCATTCCTGGTTTAATTAATTAGGGCAACTTGCCCAGGCCCTGAGGCAGCAAAGCATCCCCACACCATCCCACTACTACCAAAATGTTTGACTGTTAGTACAATGTTCCTATTGTAGAATGCTATATTAGCTTTTCCTTCTGTAAAAAAAAATATTTTGTACAAGATTAATGGATCTACTTCTGAATCACAAATATCCAAAAATAGAAGACATGGGCAAATGCATTTTAATGGTACTGCATTAGTGTTTATCTACTTTTTACTTTTGGGCACCCTCCTACCTCCTCCTTTCTTCCACTCTAACAAATCAGTTTTTACTCCTAACAAAAGTAACATTATATAACCTTTTAAAGAGACAATTCACAATCACCAAAACCCTATCAAATAAACATCAAAAACGTATATCTAAAAGATAGCAGAAAATCTAGTTTTTGCTTTAGATCTGAAAAAATCCTTTTGTCCAACCCTGTGCTTCGGGTCTGAAAAGATGTGTTGATGTTAATAAGTCATTATAAGTAAATTTGTACCAGAACAATCAAACTGGACATCTAAGATGTGGTGTAAGGTTTTAAGAACTGGTTAGTGTAAAAGTGTTATTGGGATTACTTGGATTGTGTGAAGCAGAAAATACAACTCATAAAGCTGAACTTCAATGGGGCTTATGGAAAAAAAATCCTTGCAGATATATTTGAAGTATGTCTAAAACATGTTAAAACCTGAAACATGTACTGTATAACCTGTACTTAATAGTCATTTTGATTGGAAGTTATATAAATGGTCTTTGATTTTTGCACAGTACTGTAAGAATACCTATTGAACTCTCAGTTTTCAGTATTCATTTTAAATAAGGTAAAGATGCTCATAAAACAAAAAGAGGTCTCAGGATACTTCAAACAGCATCCATCAATGTGATCAAAGAGTGGAGACAAGTGCATAATAAGTATGACAAGTATAGCCAAAGATTTATAACCTCTCTAAAAGGAGTTGTTTTCTGTCTCTTAGAAAATAAGTCTTAATTTATGTTTTATTTTTAGGTATATGTATATTAATAGGTATATTAATATTATTATTCTTAAGTGCTTTTGCAACAGCACTTTCCCACATGGCCATAAACAGTACCTCCACAGCTCAGGCTCATTTTCCCCAGTCATAATTCTCATATCACTTCATTAGCATCATGTGCCTCATAGATCCTGGTGACTTGCAACTGGGCACTGGGCAGAAATATCATCTGGCAGTTTTATCCCTACAGAAGCTCTTACAAGCTATTCCTTCTTGTTGCTTCCCTTGTGCTTCAGTATGTACAACAAGGACTTGTAACACCAAAGCATCAGGGGGGTGGGCATCCAGCATTTTTATAGAATTGTTCAATGCTACTACTGCCATTGCATAACACAACAACCCAAGCATGTGAATGAATCAAACTCCTATGTTTGGAGCTACTGTTGTCTGGAAAATCTATCTCACAGTGCCTTTAGGCCTTTACTCCCCACAAAAAGCCTCGGTTTTTCTGTGTGGCACTCACTCACATTAGCATATCCTAGTGCTTATGATGCAGTTGCTCCAAAAACTGTTTGTCTGACTTATCAGGGAATCATGAAACAGTGGCTAAATTTAGCACGCTCGTCATCACAGATGCAGCTTTCCTCTGACATCGTCCCACACCAAACAAAATATTAAAGGACCCTGCATCAAACAGTGACAGAGCAGAAGAGAAGTAACAATTGACGCCATACATACATCCTCTAAAAGAACACATTTCTGTTCATGTAATTGCACAATGATTGTTTATTTAAAATAACAAATAGAAATTATGCACTAAATGCAGGTGACGTGTTAAGTAATGTTCTCTTAGAAAGTAAAGAAGAAAAATGTAATTTGACTGGGCTGTTTTGCAAACCTTGATAGGTTGATGTTGATGCATTTTCTCTATTTCAACTTGTCTGCAAACCTTTGAAAAACAAAATGTTGTCTCATATATTATGTATATACCTTCACCTTCAGGAATTATGGTGTTATTTCTTTGCTGTACAGCCCACCCTTACCTTAATGTGAGTAAAATATCACTCAATCATAATAATGTTTTAGTAGCTAACAGTAAAACATAGTGTTCTCCTACTGGTCTAGAGCTGATCACCCTCATTCAGTGCACAAGTGAATACAATGTTGGGGAGATGCTGCATGTAATCTGTTGCTTTAGCATCATCCTGTACTCAGCGGCATCATCTCTTGAAAATGCACATGAACACTCACTGCACAAGCTAAGGATGATCACCAGAGCTATCAAAAACACACACACACACATACTCACACACACATGCACATAGGCAAAACACACATCCACACACATAGATTATTCCTTACCGTACATCGATAGAAACACTGATGAAATTCCCTGCTCTTTGCCTCAAGCGTTTGTCTTGTTCTCTCCCTCTTTCTTTCACATAGCCAGCAAGACACCCCATTCACGCACACTCCGACACATATACACACACTCGCACACGGTGCATGTGACCAAGCTCCAATGACCTTGGATTTCCCCAACAGTGTGGCACAGCTCTCTCTCTCTCTATCTCTCTCTCTCTTTATCTCTCTCTCTCTTTCACTCTCAGAGCTGGTACATAGGTGCACATAAACACAGCACACACACATGCAAACACACACACACAAAGAGTATATGTACACTTCATTCATTCACAGCCCATCCGCATCACAGATAAACACACGCCCCCTGACCACTCAAGCAAAACAAAGATAAAAAAGGGGGTGGGGAGAAGACAGACTGCGAGAAAGTCTGATGCAGACAGAGGAAAGATGAAGCCCAAAGACCACTGGTGCAGATTAATATAAATCAAACAGAAACCACACTCTTCTAACAGACTCATAATATAATGCAGAGGATTTCCTTTCTTCCAGTTGTGACCATTTTTAATATAAGATTTATCTTTAATATTTAATTTAGGTAAATGTTAAACTATACTCAGCTGAATATTTACAAAATATATTATTAAAAATGCACCTTCTAGATTAAAATCAAATCATGTTGGGGTCACCTGCAAAGCCTTATATTATTATTATTATTATTATTATTATTGGTAGTAGTTATAGTATTAGTAGTTGCATCAGCTATAATAATAGTAGTGTAAATACGTAGTGTTTAATAAACATTTCATTTAAATATGTTCCTTTAAATCAAGTAAACTTGCAGTTAGCAAATTCAATTCAAATTATTTGATAGGTCTGTAGTATCTGAGGAACGCAAAGTAAACTATTGTGAGTGAAGTACCATTCTGTTAATTTATTCTATGATCATTCTAATTTATTTATTCTATTATCTTATTCTGTGTTCTGAGCATGTTCATTTAATAATTACATTTATTTCTTAATTCTGACATCATTTGATGCCATGGATAAATCAACAAAGACTATATTATTATAATTTTGCACATAATTCTTGTAGAATTTTCCATTTGTCATATAATTCCACAAGCAGTCCATTTATGTATAATTATTAATATACATATAAATAAATACAATTATAAATACAATTATAATTATTTGAATTTTTTCCCCTGATATTATTATCGGGATATATTTTCCAATAATTACCTGCACACTGTGCATTATCCCTTACATAACTGCTCAATTACAATCATGCCCACTCTGCATACAGTGATTATGTTATGCCAGGCTTTTTTTTAATGGTTCCTTTTATATGCAGCACTATTTTTGTTATAACAATGTAAGCATCAGATGACAGTGCTTTTATATTGTTTATGTTAGGAATCCACAGCATCTCATAGGTAAAGTTACTAATCAGATATATATAAATATTTAATATTTATGACCACCACTGCAGGAAAGCGCTGTCATATAGTGCTTGTCAAAGTTTTTCCTGTTTTTTTTTTTCTTTTAGACCTAAATCACAAAGCACTGTTTAGGCAATAGCTGTACAACTGGACAACTGAGTCACCAAAAATTTTAAAATGTGTAGGGCAAGCTGGCCTCCAGTAGGTGCATAACCTGAGATCCTTATGACTCATTTGTATACCACCTAGTAGATAACATCACTGCATAAACCTAGTGCTTCATAAACCAGTATCCAATATCTTGTGACATATTGGTTCAAACTTAACAACTGCGTGTTTAACAAAATAGTCACTATTAGCCAGGCAAAATTCAGCAGCTAATACATGTCTGTATCAAATAAAAATACAAACAAGACTTAAGATAACAGTACAACAAGATACATGTTTCCACTGACATGGTTCGTCTATATAAATTAATGTTGTCTTTAAATTCTTACCACATTAACACTCAACATTAATATTTACAAAATGCTCATTTTGAAACTTCTCAATCTATTATCACCACAAACATTAACATTTACAAATATACACATTAATTAAAACACAAAAGACTATATTACATCTTCATCATATTATGCAACACAATGTGGTATGTCTAGTAATCATAGTATTAGTAAAAAATGTTCGGTTAAAAAATATGACAGGCCACACAAAGTCTGGTGAGCCCAATAGCCTGTAATTTGAGATTAATGAATTTTCAATAATTAGCTAATTGCATGTTAATTAATGCATATTTTAAAGTCTCTTTATGGTCTCTCTTATGGTAAATAAAAGACATTAATAAACACTCTCACTCATACTTTGGTCACATTTTAAATGTTTTATTTCTTCTCTTATTTCAATTATATTGGTAAAATGTATTGTTATGCCTTTAAACCATGCTATTACATTACTCTCCTCCATTGATCCTGCTCTATTAATTTAAATGAAAACCACAACCTTTTCATTGTTTCCTCCATTATAAGCTTAAGTCAATTCTATTATTTTTTAAATAAATTATATGTAACTGTATTTTAAATCTATTTTTGGAGGCTTTGTGGGTCCTGGATTACTCAGGGTACCACAGCAGAGGCTCAATCGCCTGATCCTTGCCATGTGAAATGGCTCAGAGATAATCTGGATACAGTTACATTCCCAAAGCTGAAAATTTTCACCCTGCAGCAGCCATCTCCTAAATTATCCATCTAGCAAAAACAACATTTTTTCAGTGTTATGCTTCAGATTGTTTATTCACATTCACTTTTAAGTTGTTAACTTGTTTTAAATAACTGTCACTTTACGTTACTTTCAAAACATTAAAAATAATTCAAAATATTGCAAATGCATGATTTCAAATTAAAATCCTTACATTTTGGAACACAGCTCTGTAGCAAAAAAGCTATGAATAAACAAAAGGTAAAATGCATGACATGCAGCTATAGTGAAAATGACAAGGGAATAAATATATATATATATATATATATATTTCTCACCACCCAAAGCCTGATGGTCCAAAACAGTGCTGCAATCCAATAAAAGTGCCCGACGACTTGGAAGACTTGGAAAACGTGGAAAACGTGGAAAACCTGGAAGATTTGGAAGACTTGGAAGATGTGGGAGACTCTGTAGTGGCATCTTTACAGTTGTTGGACTAAGAGTATGACTAAAGCTTCTAAGCAGTTTGGTGCCGATGCTCTTTTTAATAAGCAAGTCACTCTTTCTGCTGGGAGAGTCTGAATGCACAAAGCAGACCAACAAAACTGTTAATTTTTATTTACCCATCCCACTTCTGCATTTCCCCTCCCCACCTAGGCTTACTGATCTTGATTACGTCTAGAAACACATGGATTTGAAATGTGCATTGTTGATGACATGTCAAATTCAAGACTAAAAATATGTCATTTGTTTTATTTTATTTATATTATTTCACCTTACTTTGTCTTTATTTTTGACGAATGTGTTGCCGTCATTGTACACTGATATTTTTCCTCAGTTGCTATAGGAACGCTTTTCGGCTACATGGCTAGGTTTGCTTCGGTAACTTTGGAATTGGTCGCCCTTTTTATAAGCTTTTTTTAACAGTATACAGTTGTTTTAAGAATTAGGCGTTGTTCTCTAGTAATAACAATATTTCAAACTTTTTTATAATTAACAGACAAAACATCGTTTAATTTCATAACTCATGAGTGCGATGAATCTGTTGAATCGAATCGTAGAATTAGTGTATGCTAGTCACAAATATAGTAAGGTGTAGCTGGGAAATATTTTCTATACATTTTAATAATATTGTGGTAGACAATACGAGAAGACATCGAATGTTATCGTTGTTTATGCTTTTGTTTCTTTTGATCAGAAACAAGAAAATGTAGCAGACGGTCGTTAGCGATGTTTAGCGAAATGGCATCCGTGCTCTCATGTATTCCCAGCTAGCTAGCTAAGTTATATATATATATATATATATATAGCCTGTGACTAACTGTGTTAATAAACGGTAACTATTCTAGATGGTACTTCGCTCGACCAATGATTGCGTGGAACTGGTAGTTATTTTGCTAAAATGGATACAAATGTGCCGAAAAGGAGAGAAAAAAAGTCACTACGAGTTAAGGTGATCAGCCTCGGGAATGCAGAGGTTGGGAAGGTGGGTGTCTAGTCGGTTAGCAAATTATGCTATCCAGCTAACGCTAGATTTGTCCTGTATTCTGCAGATACTGCAACCATGTGTCCATGTTTACTGCCTATCGGTGTATTCCCTTTCTTAACAGTCAGTGTTACGTTGAATAGTATAAAGATAGTTTTAAATGTTTTACCTCCTTCTCGCTCTGTATATTTAAGATTCAAGATTCATTTTATTGTCATATGTAAAAAGTACGGTGTACAGATCACAATGAAATTCTTTCTTGAATGCCTCCTTCACAGACTACATAATTAACAGTGTTACAATATGACAGTAGACGCTAGCAACATTAATCGGGACAATAAATACAATAATAATAAAATAGATGTGTGTGTGCGTGTATATTTTTATATATATAGTCAGTTAATTATTTGGTAATTGTATACTTGTTGTTTTGGCAATGTTCATGTTCAATGTTATGTTTTAGTTCATAACCGGTATTTGTGTACCTTTTTCTTTCAGAGTTGCATCATTAAGCGGTACTGTGAAAAGCGATTTGTGCCCAAATATCTGGCCACAATAGGAATAGATTATGGTGTGACCAAGTAAGTAATGGGTTTAAGATCAGAACTCTCTTTTAACATATTCTCTTTAGCTTATTGACCAATAATTTTATTTGTACAATACCACACGGTTGTTAAGTGGAGCAATGGGTCTCAATAATTATCATGTTACTTTGTTGAAATACATTTAGTACAAGTAGAAGTGTATGTTTGAATCATACAAGTATTTATTAAACTGAACAATAATAATTAATTTGACAATGTCTTTTAGGAGGAGTCTAGATTTTAGACTTAAGTATCTCTTATTTTCTATTTCTCTCCTTAAGGGTTCAAGTGCGGGACCGGGAAATAAAAGTAAATATATTTGACATGGCAGGGCATCCCTTCTTCTACGAGGTATTGATGTGCTACTTAACTTTAAGAAAAAAGTTAAAAAAAAAATAGCATGGTTCTTCCCACATGTTGACGTCAGCATTAGGATGCTCTAGCATGCAGGTGCAACATTATTGCTCTAAACAGTAAAGTTACTGACCACAGAGGGTAGCTTTGAGCGGCTGTTACCAGAGATCTGAGAACTGGTCTTGCTGTAGACATTTACATTTGGTAGGTGATATTTAGTACTGACATCAGGTCAAAATATTGCATCCATTAACTGGCTTTGATTAAAATCATTGTTATGGATGACTCTGACATTATTGAATAGAGTTTCAAGCCACTTCTAATAACAGTGTGGTGTTGTTTTCCAGGTGCGTAATGAGTTCTATAAGGACTCCCAGGGGGTGATCCTTGTGTATGATGTGGGACTGAGAGAGAGCTTTGATGCTCTGGACAGCTGGCTCACAGAGATGAAGCAAGAGATGGGCTCACAAGCCAACATGGAGAGCATTGTATTTGTTGTGTGTGCAAACAAGGTCAGCTTTTTCTTTCCAACCTGTTCTAAAATATTGCCTGTAGTTCTATATGCAAAAATTGTGTAAGGTAGCAAAGAATCTACCTAATCTTTTCTTTAAGGCAGTTGTTCCCACCTCTGGTCCTGAGTATCCCCTGCCCTGCATGTTTTAGTTTCTTTCCTAATACAATTAATCAGCTAATTAACTTAGCCTAGTACTGCTTTTGTATGATCAATATGTAGTTCTCTAAAGTGTAGTCACTTTCTATTGCAGGTTGATTTGACTAAAAGGCGTGTGGTGGACGAAAGTGAAGGCAGGCTCTGGGCAGAAAGCAGAGGTTTTCACTACTTTGAGACATCTGCTCAGAGTGGGGAAGGCATTAGTGAAATGTTCCAGGTTTGTACTTTCAGGACTTGTAATTTGCTTGAATCTTTACAATTGAATTATAGTTTACATAAACTATTATAGATGCATAAGAATTGCCTCTGTCCAGTGTTGTATTGATAACAGTAATATTGTTAGTACTGATTACAACAGAGAAGTCTTTATTGCAGTAATTGATATCAGCAGGTTTAGATAGTACTGAATTATTTTACCTACCAATGATGTAGCTATTATTGATTTGTGATCATTGTTCAACAGGCCTTTTTCTCCTCTATAACGGATATGTGTGAAAATGGAGGGAAGAAGCCAATACCAGAGGTCAGCATAGGCTTCACTAAAGAGCAAGCTGACACCATTCGACGCATTCGCAACAGCAAAGACAGCTGGGATATGCTGGGAGTTAAGCCTGGGGCAACTAGGTAAGAGGGCAGGACTGATATTTTTGGTACATTTATTAATAATGTTTAGGGGAGTGGAAAATCCTTTCTGACATTACCAGAGTCAGTTATTGTTTAAATACTGTTTACTTTTCTTATATTGTATCTCTATCTTTTAATATTGAATTGAAATTCCTCCAGTGGCTGTAATCCATTGCATATAATTATTATTATTCTAAATTCAACTCCTCTAGAGCCTGGCCAGGAGTAATCATTTATGTTAAATCAATGAGAAAAAGCTGCCACCCAGTTAAGAAAGATCTTCACAGAGAGGTTGATCATAGTCTCAGTTTATTCATTTTCTAATGATCAGAAGTCTCTCATATTTAAACAGAACACATAGTGGATCATTTAATTGTGTATTCTCTTAATTCTGTTTATTAATATCATCAGTTACTATATAGACTTGTCACTGAGAACTTCACACACCGGTTCTAATAACAAATCCCCTGACACGTGTATGTAATTTTCACTAACAGGGAGGAAGTCAACAAGGCTTACAGAAAGTTGGCTGTACTCCTGCACCCAGACAAGTGTGTGGCACCAGGTAGTGAAGATGCCTTTAAAGCAGTGGTCAACGCACGAACATCATTGCTCAAGAATATCAAGTAGGGTTGTGTGCAAACAAAAATATAGCAAAACACCAATTTACAAGTTAATCTCCCTAATAAAACAGACATTTCTACCAAAATAACAGTTATTTTATAACTTTTATTTTAGACTACTGTGTGCCACCTAACCTTTGTTCAGTTTCCATGTAATTTTATGTAGGAATTCTGTGCATATTAAACTAGAATTGAATGCACATTTGTTACTATGTATATTTTTTTGCAACCATTCATTCACAGTTACCTCTCCATTGAGCATCTAATGAATTATACATGAACTGTGTAAACAGAATGGCTCCGTTTTTTATAAGGGGATCCTAACACTGCTGCTATAACTATGAAGCCTAATCAGTGCAGATTACACACTGTATGAACATGCCTCTGTATATCTGTCAGTGCACCAGAAAACCATTACATTACTTATCTGCATAATGTTTACTGTGTGTGGCAGGAGTATAAAGTATACAGGTCCTTCTAAAAAAAATTAGCATATTGTGATAAAGTTCATTATTTTCTGTAATGTACTGATAAACATTAG
>JBBPDA010107272.1:0-11148 GCA_037974385.1 Arnoldichthys spilopterus | reverse complement strand
ACTCCAAACATATTTCATAAATTTCATAAATATTTTTTTCATAATTTAAATAAATAAAAAACACATCAGTCATATTTCAGCTAAAGGCGGCAGTATTAGCTAATTTTGCACGGTAGTCATTGAAAAAGTCCTTTGCCCATTCATCCCAGGCTGGTTTGGAGTAGCCACAAAACAGGATAGGAACAGACTGCAATGAACAGTGAGTATAAATACACAAATATTGGTGCCCCCTATCCACCCTGCAGGAGCTGTACTCCTCAAGAACCAGAAAACAGAGAAAGTCTTTACAGGTGCCTCACACCCTGGATCCAAACTATTCCCCTTAATTAGGCACTACAAGAAACTGTACCAAGACTACTAGACAAGAGCATTTTCTTTCCTCATGCCATCACAGTCATAAAAACATGAACAATTCTGTCTACTGCTTTACCACAGTTAGTACTGTTTCACAAATAGCACTGCCATATCATACAAATATTCTTACACCACAGCTTCACTCCTCCAAGTGATTAACACTGTGTTTACACTATCACACTTACGTCATACTCATAACTGTTGTCTTCACTAACACTCAGACTTTATGTATATAAGTTCTATGCACATGACAGCAGCTGCAAATGGAGGTCAGGAAGTGATTTTCCACTTAGAAAGCACTATCACAAGCTCTCAAAATACCCTTAAATGCTCTAATTAACACAAGCTCCTAAAATGATGATATCGCAGATATAGCTAGCTATGTTTCCTTCAGTATCATTAATCTGGTCTGTGATTTTTTTTTTTTTTTTAATGAAAGATGGCTAGCTAGCTAATATGAGATTTGTTTTTAGCTTGTTTAGCAACTGTATGGGAGACTTAATCTTCATGTTTTCTTCTGGTTTAATATTTTCCCACAATTTGTCAGTTTGTCTTTTATCTTTTAAACATTCTCATTTCATTCTTGTACTTTTAAACCTCTGGTTTGCCTATCACTTTTGCTGGCCAAGCATTTCTAGGTTTGCCTAATACTTTAGCATTTAAGGTGAAACAGAAAATAAAAATGAAAAGCTAGTAAATAAAAAGTTAACTTCAGATTTGTCTTTTCACTTGTGAAAACCTCTTGTTCCTTGTTTGCAGAACCAAATGTCATAAGTCACATGATTACAAACAGCCTATTGCTAGTAAAATATACAGTACACAAATATATAATATAAAATATAAAAGCAATTACAGTAATTTATTGTTTATTGTATTCTGTGTATTGCATATTGTGTATTGTTTGTATTGTATGTGAACAAATGTATCTGTAAATAATATGTACATTATCTTTATGCTGCTCTGTCTGTAGTACAAACCCCATTTTCAGATTTTTCATAAAACACAATAAAAACAAGAATTTGTAATGTATTACCCTGCAACACATTAAAAAAATATAAAGTTTTGAAGCATTACACAATAAGCAGGTGAACTGGTAACAGAACAGCTCACCACTTTGTGCCAAACTTAAGGAGAGAACTGTCAATTGAGCATTTTTCATCATCTACAGTACATAATATTGTGAAAAGATTCAGGCAATCCAGAGAAATCTCAATCCCTGTAGGACAAGGCAGGACTCCAATAAGCCCTCAGAATGCATTGCATAAGAAACATCATTCCATTGTGATAAATATTACCACACAGGTTGGGAGGACTTGGGAAAAATATTAAAATTAAATTAAAATAAAAACATTTGTGTGTTACTTAACACAAACTGCTGCTGCATCAAGAAATGCGAACCGAAAGACTATTATGCAAAGAGAAAGCCAAACTTTAATTCTAAACAGAAAGACAGATGTGTGCTGACCTGAGTTGAACTGAAAGAAAGTCAAAACATGTGCTGTGGCCGGATGAGTCCTTATTTCAAGCTTGTTTTAGGGAAAAATAGACTTAGATAAAATGTTCAAAAGCCAGCATCTATCATAGTACCAGGAGGGTGGACATCAGGGCCCACAGCATAAGTATTAAGGTTCCATTGACGCAAAGGCATATTTTGGCAATTTTAAAACATATTATGCCATCAGGATGTAGTCTTCCCAAGAATTCCTTGATTATTTCAGTCCGACAACCCTAGGCTTCATTCTTCATGTACTGTAACAGCATGGCTTTATAGACACACAGTGTGTGTGCTTCAGTGTCTTACCAGGAGTCCAGATCTGTCTTCTATTGAAAATGTATGATTCTTCATGAAAAAGAGAATCCACCATGAACTGCTGAGCAGCTGAAATCTTGTTTCAAGCAAGAATAGGCAAAATTTTTACTTGCAGAACTACAAGAATTAGTGTCCTCAGTTCTTAAATGATTTAACAGTGTAAATAAAAGGAAAGGTGGTGTAACACATTTCTGAGTGTGTTTCAGGAATGAAATTCTAAATTTGTTTATATTTACAAAATACATTTGAGTTTATCAGTGAACGCATTGGAAATGTTTTTTTTTTGGGAATTTTGTCAGTTAAAAGTTAACAAATCACATATTGTTGTTTGTATTGCATTTTATGAAAAATCCTATCTTTTCTGGAAATTAGTTTGTTGTAGGGAGACACTATCAGCATGAACCATGTGACTTATATGTACATACTTGGCCAGTAAATCTGATTCTGATTCTGAAATGGTTTTCTATGGAGAAACTTTTCCACATGGCTCTTCAGTGATGATATGTGCTACATTAGACCATCCTGACCTTTTGACCTCTGTGCAAAATGCAGCATATTTATAACACAGAGCTGAATATAAAATGAACGGTGCAGTGTCTGAAATGAGTTGCACTCAAAGTTGCTTATCTGTCAAAGCTGAACTGCATGTCATCTGCAGGTTATATCTAGTGTACATGAGTGTGAATCAGAGTGCACACACACATACACACACACACCAGTGACATTTGACCCTTTTGGCTCTTTTTAACACTTTCTCACCCTCTCTAGATATAGAGTGCCTGCTAGAAGACTTGTTTTTCAAGATATCAAGCTGAAAATGAAAATCCTACTTCTCACCATTACAGGGATTCAGCATGCAGAATGTGAGCTTTGTACTATAATCACTTACGGTTTTACAGCTGTTAGAGCGCCCCCTAGAGACCCACATGCACCAAAATTGGCAGGCTCAAGTGGAGTTCAGTCATTTATAACCATATCAAGTTTGGTGGATATCAGACAAAGCATTTATGAGTTTGAGCTGTTTGGCTCTCGTGAGTGGTTAATTGCCATCTGGCAGCCATATTAATTACATCTTTCAAAATGTTTTTCATCACTCTTAAACATATTAATTGTGCATAAAATTACATCACTTTCTTTAGAAATAACCAAAAATCTCTTGGAGACCTACAGTGGGTACGGAAAGTATTCAGACCCCCTTCAATTTTTCACTATTTGTCCTATTGCAGTTCTAAAGATTGTTTCAAGATCAAATTTGAGATGATTGGACCAGGGACGAGTCGTTAATTAATGTTTTCAAACAACTGATAAATGAGGGAAAACCATGCGTTTTTTGACAGTACATGTAATTAAAAAGTTGTTAAGGTTACTGCAGTGCATCATATAGGTTGAATTTCATACGCTCATCAATGACATATAACTGATTTAATTGCTATTTTCAATAATAGCGCCCCCTAAAGGCCAATTTTTTAAAAACTCAACTGGTCATTAGACATTGCCTGCATGGACATATCATTTAAGTTTCATGACGATTGGTCAACGTTAAGCCTGTCAAATGCTTAATTGGCAATAATTGGCTAATGGTGGCCATAAATTAATAGCTATCAATTAGGCCATGAGATGCCACTTATAACTAGTGACATAATTGCGCCAAAACTGACAGACATCCTCAGAATCATGTCTAGCTTAAGTCTGTCAAGTTTCATTTTATTTGGCCAAAGCATTGAGGCGCTACAGGTGTCTAACCAAAACATGTAGTCTCGGAAAAGTTAATTAGCATATGGCAGCCATTTTGTGCAAGAATGTCAATTTTTTAAATATAATTATTAAGGATCACAGTCTGCTGAATTGATTGACACCAAATATTTGAAGATTGGGCAAAAACTAAGGGACTAGTTCGCTAAATTAGATTTTGCATATTATGTTAATTTGCGAAAAATCGAAGTGGGCGGAGTCATAGTGACAGGGGCAATTGTATTCGTCGTGACCCATAGAATCATTTAAAAAAAACGGCATGTCTGCCAACCTTTTGGTTTAGGAGATACAAGGCCAAATGCGTTGGCCTTTGCCATAGCGCCACCTTGAGGCCAATCGGGCCCATATTTTGCGTCCGAGTAGTGGGAGGGAGTACTACCGATTGACGAAGTTTTATGTCTCTTTGACTTACGGTTTGGTCTGGCCAATGAGTTTTAGGGCAGAATCAGAATAATGAAGAAGAAGAAAAATCCTAACGCTTTCAATTGGGTCCTACGCACATGCGTGCTTGAACCTTAATAGTAATTATACCTGAAATTCCCCTTTAAGACGTCAATAATTGTTTTGCCTTTGAACCTACAACGATAGGCTGTCATTTCATCCGCGTGTATTACACAACGCCAATCAGAAAGCTTCTCCACTGGGTGGCCACGCCTTTCTCCGAGCCGCCTGGCCAGGACTAAACTGACATAACTCCGGAAAGTACTGCGCGTCGTTGAGCTATACGTCCCAGTTCCACGGCTAAATCAAGGCATATTAAATATACATCATCCAACAACACCATGGTGGAATGGACAGAGCAAGAGCGCGCCTTCATCCGGGAGGTTTTCAGTAAACTTAATTATGAAGACGTAGGTCCTAAATCCCTCTGCAGGTACGTTTGCAAATGTACGTGTCAGTCATCAGGCTGCTGATGCTCAGTGTTGCGTCCATAACCACATGCTATACTGTTCCCTGCTGTATTATACAAGACTGATGTTCCCTTTTCCACTGCTTCTTTTTGAACTTTTCCATTTCACCTTAAATAGTGCAGCAGTTATATTTTGGCGCCTGTGCAGCAATGAAACTGCCTCACCATTTAAGGTGAAATGGAAAAGTCAAATAAAAAAACTTAAGCTGAAACTTCAGATAAAAGTCTTCAGCTTGTCTATACTATACTGCACTATACTATTCTATACTATGCTATGCTATAATGCACTATACTATGCTATAATGTACTGCAATGTACTATACTATACTAATACACTGTTCCATGCATTATGTACTGTACTATACTAATATACTGTACTGTAGTGTACAACGCTATTCCATACTGTACTCTAATATACTGAACTTTAATATACTAAACTGTACTATACTATACTGCAGTTTACGTACTATGCTTTAGTATTACTATACTATACTATACTTTGCTGCACTACACTGTACTAACAAATGAACTGCTATTTTGCTACATTGTTAAGTAGTATGGTGTTTTAGACAAGAAAAGTGTCATGTTTGTGGTTTTTGTTCTCGATTGCAGGGCTCTCATTGTCTACCCCTGGACCCAGCGCTACTTTGCTCATTTTGGCAACCTATATAACGAGGAAGCCATCTTGGGCAACCCAGAGGTGTCCAGGCATGGTGCAGTAGTGTTGCATGGGTTGGATTTGGCTCTGAAGAACATGGACAGCATCAAGAGCAACTATGCAGACCTTAGCGAGCTGCACTCCGAAAAACTGCACGTGGATCCGGATAATTTCAAGGTGGGATGAGTAGCATGCTAACATCAAGACACTCTCAAACAATAAAACATTTACCTAGAACCTAACACTTTTGTTGCTCCAACATTAAATGCAATTGGCGTGCTGAGAATGATCCACCACATAAATACATTCTAGTCATCTGTGGCCCTATAGTAGTCTACTTATGAACAGGACAGAGGGGAGCTGGGAACAGGTGGGTCAGCTTCTGTAAACCTAAGTGAATCTATATGATATGTGCTGATGATAAAATGGGCAGGTGTACTGGCAACTATAGTACGTTATGGCCTCTATTACTCAGAAATGAATGAAAAAACAATACATGTGTTGTTTTGTTGCAAAATCAAATTATCATATTTTACATTTAGACCTACTGCATTGGGACTAACTGTGATGTGTTCTTGTTGCAGCTGATGGCAGATTGTATCACAGTGGTGATTGCTACCCAGATGCGCGCCAAATTCACCCCCGCCATGCAGGCTGCCTGGTACAAGTTCCTTTCTGTGGTGGTCTCAGCTCTGAGCAGACAGTACCACTAAATCTTTTTCACAATAATTTGAATTGTTACACTGTAAAGAAATTGTATTGTTGTAACATACAAAAAGGATGCAACCTGGTTGTGTTTAAATTGGTTGGTGTATGTTGTGACCAATACACGATATAACCTAAATGTAGAAGTCTAACTCATCTTCTTCAGTGCATGTATGATCATTGAACACAAAAAATAAGTCTTGTCTTTTCTAATACTTATTGTGCAATTATATGTGTCTTTTTGCCTTAATGACAGCAGTTCTATCTTCAGGGTTCAAATGCAGTGGCCGGGGTGGCATGCCTATATGTAATATCCATCTTAAATTGTTTTTAATTTTATTTTTCTTTTAAAAAAGAAGGTATAACTACACACTTTTCTCCTGGGAGAGTGAATGTAGTGAGTGCAGTGGACACTTAAAACTCACTTAAGGTGCAGATGATGTTATGAACAATGGTCAGAGCATGTTTACATAGATTGTACCAGTCCTCTCTTGCACTAACTGGTGCATGTTTCAGCTACAATTCCTGTCAGCTTATTTCAGCAGTTGCCTTTCCACAGTGAGAGCAATGTCTAAGGTCTGGTTATTTTGCCAGTCAGTCAAGATGTCCCAGTAGCCAATGAAGTCTGTACACACATACTTGGACCAATGCCCCCTACAGTTACCATCCTGGAATGTGGGAGTTTCAGTGTTGTGTTGTGTCTGAACAAGAAACACAATGTTAATGGACAACTGGTTTAAAATTGGCAGAATCTCTCAGAAGACTGGTGTAATCCTTATCTGACAGGACTGGAACTGTCATTAAGGAAAGGGGACACGTAATCAAGCTTTAGAACATAAACGATTCATGCAGTTTTTTCTGTAATTCTGATCTGACTGGATTTTTGTAGCAGAATTTTGTACTTTTTTGCATTAATGTTACTCATATTAAACATGATGGTAAGAAGGTGTGTGTGATATTAATCATGAGAATGAGTTGATGACCCAGCTGCCAGCGGATAAGACTGTGATAAGTGATTGTGTAATTGGTGTTTGTTGCAGAAATGTTTTGAAATGATGTAAATAGTCCAGATTAAATTTATCTGTGAAGATTATCCATTGTCTGTTGTCTTGGTACACCACTAGAGGGAGCTTCTACAGTCTATAACAATGGTGGGCAACTGTGGTCCTGTAGTGCCAGTGACCAGCACAGTTTGGTGATTTCCTTCTTCAGACACACTCATTAAGTCTGGCGATTAACAGGTAAGTTGAACCAAGTGTGTTTGAGGAGGGAAACTACCAAACTGTGCCGTACACCAGCCCTCCAGGACTGCAGTTGATCACCCCTTGTCTATAGGGCCAAAACAAAATATGGAGAATCTGTTAACAGACTTGTATAATATGTCAGCAACCTGAATTCCAGCATTTCATTGGTCAATCCTGCAGAGTGGACTGTCAGGATGAAGGTCAGGGGAAACAAATGGATAGAAAAGATGCAGCACACAGTTCACCTAAACAGGTGGAGAACAATAGCATAGCATCTCTTTTCTAGATGTCCTGTGGGTAAATGGTGGACCACTTTTTTTACTGCATTATTAAATGTAAATGTACAGAAACAACACAAATAATTGAAATAATTTTTATTAAAAAAAATAATTGGCTATTTACAACATGTGGTTAGTTCAGTAATCAAATCAAAGGAAGGTTGTCTTCTGTCCTTACAGGGACACAGGACACTCCTGGGAAATGTATGTGCTCCTTGTTGTTTATCTGAACTTCTCGGCCAGCACTGCAGAGTAAGCTGACAGATACTTGTCCGTGGCTGCGTGTGCACGAGGAGAAAATTCTTCCCCCAGATAGCAGGCTAATGTCACCAGCATACAGTGATTGAACAGCTATGGAAAAAATAGGGTGTTTTCAGGGAACAGGGGAGTCCACTTCCTTGCCCTACCTCAATAGAATGTCCTGTAGCACATATTTATAGGTAGCTCCTTACATTGCTCTACAGGTAGATGGCCTAAATCAGTGGGTAAATAGTAACATTAAAGTAAAATACATTTGAAAATACATCTAATGACAATGTCATAAATGCACTTTAATTTACTAATGATATGTGCATGTGCAGACGGACCACTCAATGTCCAGGACAGATGGTTACAACATGGCATGTCAGTGGAAAGAAGGAAATTTTTGGAGAGCAGAGGTATACAGGCATATACTGGTCAGTCAAAACATTAACACCACTGACAGGTAAATTAAATAACATTGACTATCTAGTTATTTCATTAAAATGGCACAGGTCAGTAGGGTGGTAAATAGTAGGCACAACTGAAGTTCTTGTCAGTTCTTGAGACTGGAAGCATAAAAATGGTTAAGCTTTAGAATCTGAGCCAAGGGTCTTATTGTGAGGGCAATTGAATCAGAGCATTTCTAGAATGGCAGGTCTTGCGAAGTGTTCCAGGTATGCAGTTGATAGTACCTACCAAAAGTGACCCATGGAAGCACAACTTGTAAATCAACATCAGGGTCATGGGAACCCAAAGCTTACTGACACATGTGGTGAATGAAGGCTAGCTCATTTGGCCCGACCCCACAAAAGAGCTCCTGTGGTTTAAAAGTGAATGCGGACTCTGATAGAAAGATGTCAGAACACATAGTCAGAGCTACTACTCAATGTCAGGCAGGTGGTGTTAATGTTATGGCTAATTGATGCTTTAGAGTATGATTCATAATCACTGCCTACAGTTGTATGAGGTATGATGATGGTGAAATGAACCTTGAAGTTGGTTGGATGTATTCGGAGCTGGTAGGCGTGAAATCTGCTGAGATAGCTGAGGTTGGCGGTAAACTGGGGAGTGCCGATGTGCCTGGTGCCCTCAGCTATGGCCACCACTATCTTCTTCCCAATGGAGCGCAAAGGCTCAGAGCGTGGGCTGAGGTCCAGATGAGCGAAATACGTCTTAGTCTTAGGAAACGTAGTGAGCATCCTAGCAAGCATAAGAGAGAGACAGAGAGAGAGAGAGAGAGAGAGATCCCTAGCAATCAAATAAAATGCAACAATGCTTAGATTTAATGTAATTATTCCACATGCATATTTTTACATACAGATAAGAACTATTTGGCAAGACAGAAGCTATGTGTTGTGCTCCTAACAGCCCGGTGGGCATTTATCCACCATGACCATGCTGATAAATTTGAAACAGACAGAGAGAGAAAAATCCCAGAGATGTGAACACCTGGTGTTAAAGAGGGTCCTATAGCCAAAGGGGCAGGTGCTTGAGCATCTAACACAACCCACACCTGCCTGGTCTCGATGTAAGATATTTCATTGCTGTTTAGCTGACTTTTACAGCATGCACAAGCACATTGGAGCTTCTGTGCTCTGCTAATGGTCCACTTCAAATACAATAGTATAAATACTTTACTATTATTATTATCATCATCATCATCATCATCATCATCATCATTATTATTATTATTGTATTAACATTATTGTATTTATATTATTATTGTAATTCTTTTTATTATGTATTTGACTGTCATTACAATGTTTTATTATATTATTATTTTTACTATGTATATGTTTATACTTATTATTATTATTATTATTATTGTCGTTGTTGTTAGCAACTTGGCATTGAATAATACAGCTGTATATTGTGAGCGTATCAAACCCTCACAGTCTAAACTTCACTCAGTCACTAGGTGACCAATAGAAACGCATCTGCACCGTCAATCCCTGCGTTATACAGGCCACTAATAAACACCTTTTGTATACATAAAGAGAGAGAGAGACAGAGAGGGAGAGGAAGAGAGAGAGAGAGAGAGAGAGAGAGAGAGAAGGGGATAGAGACCGAAAGAGGTAGAGGTAGAGAGAGAGGAAGAGAGAGAGAGAGAGACAGAGAGAGAGAGAGAGAGAGAGAAGGGGATAGAGGGGGAACGGGGGGTGCGGGGGGAGGGGGGTTGATTAAGCTCCCCCTGTGTGTATGAGTGTAAGCAGATAAACATCGCGGTTAGTTGTATTAGTTTGGCTGAGATCCATTAGGAAGACAGTATGAGCTGCTGAGCGCGTGTATAAACCGGGCCTACCTTAACAGTGCCTCGGCGCCGACGTCTTCAGCCACCGGGGTCAATTTGTCCCACAGTTGTATCAGTAGCTCTCTCTCGCGCTCCGACAGCATTCTGGCATCCTGCGGCGACCTGAAACTTCCCGAAGTGAGCTACCCTGAAAAAAGCAAGATGGAGAGAAACTTATGGGGGAAACTCAATCCAGTTACCCACTGGCGTTATTTCTGACAGCAGCTCAAGCAGAACAACAGCTAGAGCGTGATAACACGCACTGTTCTCACTGACAGGGGCGCTTTCCACTGCAGCCGCGGGGGGCTTCGTCACGTGCCCAAACTGCGTCATTCAACAACAACCAGGGCTCACCCACCACCCTGACACTGAAAAGGGGAAGAAAGTTGGAGAGAGAGAAGGGGTAAGACAATGAGGAAAGAAAAAGATAAACGGTTTGAGTGAGAAGAGAAAGAGAAAGAGAAAGAGGGATGAGAGAAAGATGGTGGTAAAGAATGACAGGATTAAGAGGAAGAGAAAGGTTAGAGAAAAAGAAAAGAATGATGGGGCAAGAGAAAGAGAGGAGTAAAAAGGGAGGGGTAAAAGATAGAGGGAGGTAGAGTGTAAAAAAATAAGTACGTCCCATGGAAATCGTCTGTATTTTTTTTACTTATTTGATACAGTGCCAAAAGATAATGATGATTAAATTCCAAAAAATGACATAAAATTGGCATTGTCATTTTCATAATGTATATAAACAAATAAAACAGATCAATTACATAGAAACACCCTTACATTTATTATATCATCAAGGTTATAAAATTAGGATTAGGTGTTCCAGATATGCCATTGTGGTTAGCACTGTCGCCTCACAGTGAGAAGGTCCTGGGTTCGATCCCCGGGTTGGCCACAGGTGCCTTTCTGT
>JBBPDA010107241.1:0-11148 GCA_037974385.1 Arnoldichthys spilopterus | reverse complement strand
CACACACACACACACACACAACACGCACACACACACACACACCCAAGAGACCGTATGATGGTAAACTGCGGCCCTAAAGCAGTTAACTGGAACTGATTTGGGCCAGAAATTCTTCTGTTCAGCAAGAATGTAATCGAATGTCACACTGTAGATGGACAATCAAATTCTAAAAAGGATCCGGTAACAGTCAAAGGCCTGGACGCACATGCATCACACATCTACTTTCTTTGCACTATTTTACAACAAGGCAAGTTCTGTTGAATAACTGAAAAAAAATGTAAAACATATGAACAGTATTTTAGCTTTTATTTTCCCCAATGTGTGAAAAAAATGTATTAAAATGAGACTAGAATTATTTTCCCTAAAAAAAATCAACAGAACATGTCATTTGGCCAAACTTTGGAACATACTGTCATATGTACAGTCAGTCGGTTCCAATCTGTTGACAGCTACAAACTACTGGATACTAAAACAGCATTATAATTTAAACATAAATATAATATTTATATAACATCAATTCTGTTAATGATGCATGTTTCAAATAATGCCAATACGGCCGCACCTGTCGTCACAGATTTCAGCTAAAGTTTAGCTAATTTTACCTTCTGTGAAAAGTGCCATTCATATGTTGGAGCAAGTTATGAAGGAACTTGTGTATTATTTATCATTTAATAAATTATTGCCCCCACCCCCAAAAAAAGTTAAAAAAAAATGGAAGCACGGATAAAAACGACCACAATTATGAATATGACACATATGGATCTGGACGTGTGAAGGGAAGTGTAAATGGCTATTGATAATACGCAACGAGAAGCCTTTCAGAACTCAGAACTCATGCATTCAAAAGAGGTGGGCTCTGGCTGGAGCGCAGACAAAAAAAAAAGAGCGCCCTCCGATGGCCATGCATTAGAAAGAGCACCAGATGACGAGACAGCTGCTCAGGCACTTTTAGGTGCTCAGTGAAAAGGACAAGGCTGAGGGGAGAGGCACCTTCAGGCTCATGCTTGACTGGCAGAGAAAGAGAAGAGGGGGCGAGGATGTTAAGGCTGAATTCTACAAATAATCTGGAAGTCATGAATATTAAGTGATTTTTTTTTTTTCAATCATGTGGATTTATTCAGCATTTAAATTCTCTTTGTATTTGGATGAGACTTGGAAACAGTTCACCCAGGAGACAAGACTACAGAATAAACTCCAGCAAAAGGCATTTTTAAAGAGAATGATGAAACTGGGATACTGAGTCATCTGCTGGAGAAAAAAAAATGGGTCTCTGGCTGGAAAAAAAAAGAGAACAACTATAAATTATTTGGTTTACCCACTTAAAAAAGGGGGGAAAAAAAGAGAAAAAAAGACAGAGAACAAAAAAAAAAATCAGACAGTACCACCATAACTGTTTTCTTATGAAATCAAATGTCCTGTGCAAATGCCACACATCATGCACATTAGCCACGCTGTAATCACAGCTCAGTTCCTGCCTGTCTCTGGTTTAGTCTGCTCACATGTCTTCAGAGCACACACTCAGAGGGACCATGATGTAGCTCAGGGCATGAGAGCCAGGCGTGTTATTCAGTCAAACTAAGCCTGTTTGTCAGAGGGTTGAGAGGGGAGGTTAAAAGTACCAGAATGCTTTAAAGAAAAATATTACCACTGCACTTAACTGACCACAATCTGCCTTCACTTCTTCAGTCCAGTCAACTGGGAAACGTTCTCACTGGTTTTTCATTCAAAGTCATCAATGACTATGACAAGCCCCAGAAGTTTGATGCGTCAGATCAGTTCATTCAGTGTTAATCCTATGGCGTCTTCAACAAAAATTGTTCTACAAAGGTCCAGACCCCTGAGATTCGGCATGAACCTGGATACTCTGGTGACAGTGGCAGAGAAGAGCACTTTGAACAGACTGCTTGCCATTATGGACAATGCCAGGCACACTCTGCACACGGTCATAAGCAACCAGAGGAGTCTGCTCAGTGACAGGATGCTTCTCCCCAAGTCCAGAACCAGCAGATTTAAAAACTCCTTTGTCCCACACGCCATCAAACTGTTCAACTCCTCGCTGGGTGGCAGGAGGGGGAACAGGAGGACAGAGGAGGACAGAACAGAGCAATTAGCCTAAACAACACAACGGGACAATCAAACATTAGGGACAGTGCGATGGACTGCATAACATATCTGTGCAAGTAAAATGTGCAAAAATAACTATTATTAATAAACATAAACTGTGAAAGGGAACCAGTGCAATAATTCACTACAACTACTTAAAACTATTTATTATCTGTAATACCTGTGCAATAACAATGACTCACAATCACTTATTTTTGCTCACTCTATCTATCTATCTATCTATCTATCTATCTATCTATCTATCTATCTATCTATCTATCTATCTATCTATCTATCTATCTGTCGCCAAGGGAGAGTAGAAGGAAGATTCTCCCAAGCGCACTAAGAGGAACCAAGACTCAAAAGGAAAGACCTTCCCACGAGCATGACGATGAACCACTAAGACGAATCAACACTCAAAAGGAAGAACCCTCAAAGTACAAGAAGAACCACTGAAAGGGACCAAGACCCAAAAGGAAGAACCCTTCAAATGCATGAAGAAGAACCACCAAGAGGAACCCAGACTCAACAGGAAGAACCCTCTAAGAGCATGAAGAAGAACCACCAAGAGGAACCCAGACTCAACAGGAAGAACCCTCTAAGAGCATGAAGAACCACGAGAGGAACTGCTATACAAGTGCTTGGAATGACTTAAATCATACATCCCACTTAAAGATTGTTGCTGTTCTAACAAAACCATGTATCTCCAAATATTTCCTTTTCACTGTCAATAGAAGGGCAGCTGCCCTTTGTCTTCGTGTGAGAATTTCATGATGAAAGTTACTTGGAATAAGAATGTTTGCATTAAACAGAGCTCTGGGCCACTTTGACAAGGGCCTTATTGTGATGGCTAGACGACAAAGCTAGAGCATCTCCAAAACGGCAGGTCGTTGGTGAATCTGTGACACCCAAGGCTCACTGATGCATGTGGGGAATAAAGGTGGGTCTGATTCTAATGAGAAGCTACTCTTTCATAAAACGTGATGCTGACTCTGATATAAAGGGGTCAGAACACACAGTGCACCACGGTCAGAGCTGCTCCACCAGCAGGAGGGATCTGCTCAGTATTAGGCAGGTGGTGTTAATGTTATGGCTGATAGATGGCCAAGTGGCTTATCTTAAAAATATAGCAACACACGGTCAGAGAAAGATCTGGTGTGATATACAGAATGTATACTTCATAGCAACCGTGCTTATATCCAATACACACACTCTCTACAGGTCTACGGCATTTAGCTCAGTGGCCTCCTTTTAGAGGAATATGCAAAAAAAGAGCATGCTGTATAAAGTGGGAGGGGGGGGGGGCAGCTAGAGAGGAGCCAGCAAGCTCAAGTAAACAAGCCCTGGGAGAGTCTGGCTCTGCATAAACAGATCCACTGCAGAGCAGACTAATTTTCCCAGGGTAATATAATTCCATGACACGGGCGCTGACTGCAGTCATAGGGTAACTGAGGTTGCACCATATTGGGAGAAGGTTTTAAAATGCACATCTGGTAGAAAACATATACACAGTGGTAATGTTTAAACAGGGGGCAGCTAAACATTGTGGTTATGAAATGATCTTGTGTGAGATGATCTTGTTTGTTATAGTAGATCTGAACAAATGTTAAAGTTGTAAGTAGGACAAAGCCTAAAACGCAAAAAAAACAAAAAAACAAAAAAAACAGGACAGAGTAAAATCAAAGTGATGCAAATACAGTGCTTCCCAGAACTATTAGCACCCTTAGCAAAGACATACTATACAATAATGCTGTTGTTGCTCATCAGGCTGCTCTGTATGCAGTTTTTATGTAGGAGTATACTTTTTGGGGGAATGAAGGACAAACTTCAGTAACACAGCGCTTTTACATTTACACATTTTTTACACTTTTATCCAAAGCGACTTCCAAGACGTGGAGCAGAGTAGTGAGCCGGGACTTGAACCTGCGACCTTCAGGTCCCCAGTGCAATGTCCTAACCACTAGGCCACCACTGCCACATAGAAAACACTATTGAGTTGGGATTCGAACTCCCAACCTTGGGAGTGTTGGGCGAGCGCCTTGTCGCTGCGCCACCAGCCTGAAACAGGAGGGCTGGAGCTTTACTGTAGGGTTCCTATACTGTTACTGTTACTGTTATGGCGCTGAATTCATTGTTGAAAGCTGAGGCTAAAGACACGCGAGTAAGAACTTCCTTCTCTGCAAACGGCAAACAGAGTGGATAAAGAACGCTGGACCTTACCACTGATCGTGATCCCAAGTTCGACTCCTCTCTTCTTAGGGAGCTTCACATGGAAAGTACCACTACTAGGCACTACTGACTCTGTTGAAGAGCAGAAGGGGTTTGAGTTCACCTAATGTGAAAGAAATGAGGCAAAACCAAACGGAAAAACTAGAAATATCGACAATAAACGTCTTTTTAAAGAATGTTCATTTGATTTTTAGAACCTTCGCATGAGTTTTAGAGCAGTTACTGAACAAACCACAGCAGTGAGTCTTCAGGAATAGTATGTTTATGGTGATAATGTTTAAATAGGAATGTAGTGACACTTCAACAAACCTGCTACATCAAACTCAATCTCTAGCGTGACCTTATTGGTCAACGCAGCATCTCGAAGCAACTGATTGGCCTCCTCCAGCGTCCCGTCCTCTGTGGGAATTCCATTGATGGACAAAAGCCGGTCCCCCACCTGCAGCAGCCCACACCTGCCAATCAGATTAAAGTCTGTGATCCATTCAGAACATCTGTCTTAGTCCACTTTAACTCATTCAAATCTGCCCCCAGAGTTGGTGGAGTGTGCATGTCCATGCAATGGATCAGTGTGTGGAACTGGAGTGTTCTGTGTGCTACTGTACCTTCTGTTCATTAAAGAAGACCCATGCTGCTGAAAGTGAAAGTGACTCTGTCATTGTGACACACTCAAGCGCCACAACGAAATGTGACCTCTGCATTTAACCCATCACACGTGCAGCAGCGGGCAGCCACCAACAGCGCCCGGGGAGCAGTGTAGTGGGATGGTACCTTACTCAAGAGAACCTCAGTAGTGCCCGGGCCGGGACTCGAACCTGTGACCTTCAGGTCGCAAAGGCAGCGTCCTAACCACTAGGCCACCACTGCCCAAATGAAGCCCACATGCTCCATGTGTAATGGGTTAAATGTCACATATCGTTGTGATGGACTTCGTGTTTTGAGTGTGTTCACAATGACCTGTTCACAAGGTCCTAACCACTAGTTCATCACTCCCTTTGGGATAAAGGGATCCTTGGATAAGACATAATGTGAAGTGAAGTGAAAGTGACTCTTTGTCATTGTGAACACAGTCGAGCACCACAATGAAATGTGACCTCTGCATTTAACCCATCACACGTGCACATGTGCAGCAGCAGGCAGCTATCAACAGCGCCTAGGGAGCAGCGTAGCGGGAGAGTACCTTGCTCAAGGGAACCTCAGTAGTGCCCGGGTCGGGACTTAGGACCAGTTTAATAATCTTGGCATTAAAAGGTTAAAATGAGGCAAAGCATCACCAGTTGCCTGGCTCTCAAGTTCCTAAAATATCAGAGAAAATGGCTCAAAGAGCAAAGCCCAGAACACAGAGTTCCCACAACTGAGCAGAAGAAGACAACCTCCCTGGAACACCTCTGACACGAAGAGAAATGGAAAACATGCACAAGAGAATGTCACTTGAGTGCCAGTGCTTGACATGACCCATCTGTACCAACCCGCGTTGTGTGAAGAGCACAGCTCCTTTTTGCAGAATACCAATAGCCTCAGCTGATGCTACTTCACATACCGCACTCTAAATTTGAATGGCTATGCACACATACAACACATTTAACCATAATGCCATGGAAATGAGGTCGAGGTGAGAGCCTTGTGATTTCTGCATTCAAATCAGTGTGGAAAATGCGAAAATGAATCACGACACCACACCACACACGAGTAACACACACATAATACTGTTAACAGCAGTCACTAAATATTGCTGTCGTCTGTCACCACCTTCAAGTCTGACTCATGACTCAACGCAAACACAGACAGGCCTAAAGCCAAAACCAGGACCGTCTAAATCAAATACTGTGAAAGCGATGTCATTGTGTCATCCTCACACTGTGTGTAAACTGTGAGGATAAAAATTAATATGACATTTTATTTACTGTATATTATAGCAAGTGCAGTACATGTCATTATGGTTTGCCATTAAATGTATTTAAAATTATGCCCCATTTATATTTTCATTTTTAAAATTTATTTATAAATGAATTAATTGTGCATAAAAAATATTTTAGCATATTTTCCTTTTCCTATTTTAGCATTTGATTTTATTTCCGATATGAGAAGGAAAAATAAAATAAGACTAAGTAAATATTAAAGATAAATGTATTTTTTATATTTTAGCATTTTGTTTTAGATATGAGAAGGAAAAATATAATAAGATTAAATAAATATTATAGTGAATATAATGTCAATAAATTCTGTCATATTTTCAAAAAGAAAACCCCTCAGCACACACTCCAGTCACATTCTGTGCATTCTGCATACTTTCAAAAATCTTTAAAAATTAAATCAAATCATTGTGAAGTCGATGATGCACTGAAGGGTTTTCAAAAGAGTGAGAACTTAATCATTGTGAGTTTGGAGATTTACACCCCTAACAAACATGTCTTGGCTAACTGACTAAATCTGCACTAACTGTTTAACCTTGGGCAGATGCTGTTTAACATCTGATAAACCTTAGAACTAGCAGCTCCCATTCAGTCCATAAAGGCTTAATGACCTGGTAAGTCAGCTTGAAACCAATGTTAAATCCCAACACACAACAGAAAGACGACCTAATAAGGCAGAAACATATAACTCACAGTTAAAATGTTACATTAAAAGGATCATAAAAGCACTATATACACTGCTGCACTAGCACAGTTTGCTAATGAGGAAACTGTATATCAAAGTACTGAGGGAGGGTAGCACTGGCCTACTGACCTCTGCTCTCACACAAATCTGGGTCATGACAGATGCTTACAGGTCTAATGGGATGTGGAAAGGGAATAGAAGGTTCGCTGATCTGAGCTGGAAACGGGATGACCGCTTTGCACGTTTGCTTGGAGATTTCTACAGCCCTGGTTTACAATGGAAAAGAAGAGACTAAAAAGAAAAAAATATAGACTACAAGCACATTCTCCACTTCAGCTCTCGAAATATCCTGGGTCACTGAAAACAAGCAATAAAGCACAAAGCCTATGAGAACACATCCCAGTCATTTTAATGGCACTTAAAGCAGTACCCACCATCAACCTGACAAGCTGGCCCATCCTCCGCTCCACAAAGTGTAAACATGACTGTAATATATCCCAGACCCCGAAATATTTTCAGTCTTAAAACCCCAGCCTTAAATTCAGTAAGTGGTGAACTACCCACCATCCAAGCACCCCAACCCCTCCACCCCCCACCCCCCTGCTGAGCCTTGACCCAGATTCAAGTCAAGTAGGTGTCATTTCAGCCATCTACACAGCACACACTGAAATGAAACAACAGTCCTCCAGAACCATGGTGCAACACAAAGCAACACAAGACTATACAAGTAATGGACAGGACAGGACAGGACTACACAGAGGGCAAAACTTCAAACACAAAAGCAAACAATACAATAGAACAGGACAGGACTAAGTGAGACAGTTTTCTAGCAGTAGAGTAATTGAATCTGCAGAAAGGCAAAGACTTATGGGGTATGACATGGGAATAGCACAATGTTACATCATTCTACATGTTATATTTCAACTGTTTGTCTAAATCATATGTAAATACAGCTCTATTCATCACTAACAATTTTATGACCACAACCCACAAAAGTTTCCTATTTAAAGCGGCAAAAAGGACCAGAAAGTTCTAGAAAATTCTGGGCAATTCTAGAAACTCCTAGAGAGTTCTTACAATTTCAGAATATTCTGGAAGTCTACGTAGCATTTAGAGTGAATGGAGAATGTTCATGAATACAGATACATTTCGAAATGTCATTGTCCTGAGCACAGAAGCAAAGTTGTTGTGGAACAACAACTGATTTTAAGCATGAGGAGAACACATTTTGCACCCAGGTACAAAAATAAAATACAACTCTGTTACGTAGCATAAATCATTACTATGCAAAAACTGCCAAAAACATAGCAGCCATGGGATGAAGAAGTGTAATAGTATATAAAAAGTGGTACAGGAAGTTTTTTTGGTTTGGGTTGGGGGGTGGCAGTTTTTCATGGGAGAACAGTTAAAGTGTGTATATGTGTGTGTTTAGGTTGAAAGAAGCTCAGTAGTGTGATTGTGTGTGGGAAGCACAGTTCTGGTTTGGTTCTGGTTTAGAAGTATGATCAGGAGTCTGGGTTAAGAAACTGTGTCCCATCCTGGAAGTACACTCCTGCTAAGGAATCTTTTGCCAGACAGTGGGGGGGTTGGGGGGGTTGGGGGGGTGTGTGTGTGGGAAGAATGAGTGGGATCATCCACAATGCTGGTGGCTTTGCAGATGCAGCTTGATATAGCACATGTCCATGACAGACCACAATGATCTTTTTGTGATGATCTGTCCTCACTATCTGGGTTTTGTGGCCCAAGGTGGTGCAATTCCCAAATTAGGTCATGATACAGACCTTCTCTGTAGAATAAGCTGAGGACTGGGGATGGTAAGCACAGTCACTGCAGGAACCAGAGACTCTGTGGGGCTTTCTTGGTAATAGAGCCAGTGTTGAGGGCCCATGTGAGGTTCTTTGTGAGGTGAACACCAAGGAACTTAGTGCACTGGAAAATTGTTGGTTCTGCAGCAGTCTGTCGTTCCCACTGATCAAATCAGGGTTGGTTAATCAGCATACTTGATGATGTGGTTTGAGCTGTTTATTGCTATATGGCCATGGGACATCAGCGTGAAAAGCAGTGGACTGAGCGAACAGCCCTGGGGGACCTCTGTGCTCAGTGTGGTGGTGGTGGTGGAGGTGGTGATTGTGCATGATGATGCTAAATGCTGAATTGAAGTCTATGAAAAGCATTCTCACATAACTGACCTTCTTATCAAAACGCTTGAGGGCCAAGTAAAGGATGGTGGTGATGACATCACCCATTAAACAGTTGAGGTGATGTGTAAACTGCAGGATGCCCAGAGAGGGGTCATTATGTGCCTCGTGGTGAACCTCTCAAAGCACTCCATAATAAAAGGGTGTAAGTGCAATAGAATGTTTTTGTTTTGTCTGCCATTGAGGCAGGATATTGACTTCTTGGGCATAAGGATGATTATGGAGGCTTTGAAGCACGTTGGCATAACAGTGGGGAGTTATTATTGATGTCTGTGAGAACATCTGCCAACCTTTCTCTACATCCTGTAAACATTAAGCCAGGTTGGTTGCATGGTCTCGCTGAGTTCTTCTCACACCAGCTGTGCTCAGGCAGAGCACCTGGTCGTTAGGGGGGTTGTGGTCTTACTTGCTGGGTGTTTCACTGCTGGGTGTTTCACTGCTGGGTGAGTACGGTGGCAGATTCCCATGGTAAATTAAATAGTCTACACCTAAGAGTCACAAACTCAAGCAACTAGCACACCATGTTCAATGTTGCTGAAAACGCACAAGCCACCTTGTTATTGGAGTCTTCCTGGACAGAAATGCATTTTTGTCAACAGAAATATTCCAAAGAACAGTTTCCAGAAAAGTTGGGATTTTTCATACAATTTAACCGATTAATGTTCAGGGTAAAGATTTCCAGTTTTTTCACTAATCAACTATTTTGTTACAAACAAATTGAGAATTTGAGTCTGGACCATTGAAAAAAAGTTGGGACAGAGACATGATTCCCATTGTCTTACATCACCTTTTCTGTTAATTATTCATTTTAATCATTTAAGAACTGAAGAGACTAATTGTTGCAGTTCTACAAGAGGAATCTTCGCCCTTTCATGCTTGATACAGGACTACTCAGCAGCCTGTGGTGGCTGTTGTCTGATTTTCCTCTTCATGAAGCTTTATACATTTTCAATTGGAGACATATCTGGAGTGCTAGCAGACTAGTCAAGCACACACCCTGTGTATATTTTAAAAATACAGTTTACCAAAAATACAGAGTTAACCAATCACACATTCCTGTTTTTATTACTATGTATAAAAAATCCCAACTTTTCTGTAATCGGAGCTTGTGATATCAACTTGAATCCTGCACGATAAGTGGCAGCATCACTCCTTATGAAGCATAGATTGCTGTCTACCCCCTCCTCCAAACTCATCAAGCCCTCTTTCAGCACAATTTCCATATAATCACAGAATGTAAATGCGTTTGAGTCACACTTCAGAATGTGAAGGGCCAACAGAGAGATGAGATGAGGTGAGGTGAGAACAATGCAGAGCGGAGGAAGAAGAGGCAGAAGAACGCAGCCCCCACACTGCTGATTCTCAGGGCAGCTGATGGATGCTGGACAGATTTGGTGTAATGTACCCTGCAGTACATTCCATGATTGAACAGGCTGTGAGCATCTGCATGTTTGCGTGTATCAATGAGCTTCAGAGAGGAAAAAACAAGTAAGTGAGTGCATGTGTGCAGCCTCAGGTGTGGGGGTGGATTATGAGGACCTACTTCTGAAGCGAAATCAGCATCTCTCCATCCTCTCTGCGTTTTTACTTGTGCTGTTGTTGTTTTGTGAATTTTTTAGTGTATTGTTTATTGTACTGGGCCTTAGGCCCTGTCCACACGGACGCCTGAATCAAGCGTTTATATGACGTTTGTGGAGTCAGGTGGGTGCAGATCAAACTACGAATGTTTTCTGTGAACCAGGACCATATCCATCCCATGATTCTTCAGTCAGAGTGAGAACCCAGCAGCGGTGATATTTTCACCATATCAGGAGGATATTTAACACAACAATATCAAGGGTCAAGTCTAATAAAGACACTGATCCATATTTCACTAATACAGTGAAGGATGAAGCTCAAACCCCACAGGTAAACACACAGTATTACAGTCTGGACTGTCTGAGTACTGCCCCCCACAGGTAAACACACAGTATTACAGTCTGGACTGTCTGATTACTGCCCCCCACAGGTAAACACACAG
>JBBPDA010107142.1:0-11153 GCA_037974385.1 Arnoldichthys spilopterus | reverse complement strand
CAGTGGGCAGCTACCAACAGCACCCGGGGAGCAGTGTAGTGGGACAGTACCTTACTCAAGGGAACCTCAGTGGAGCCAGCAGTGGGACATCCTAACCACTAGGCCTCCACTGCCCGATGCAGCAAAAGTCTTTTTGGAGCTACAATTTGCCCAAAGACACTAGAGTTCACTAGAGTTCACTAGAGTTTACTAGAGTTTACTAGAGTTCACTAGAGTTTACTAGAGTTCACTAGAGTTCACTAGAGTTTACTAGAGTTTTTTTGTTCTATTTTAACAACGTTCAAGTACAGTAAAGTCTGCATGTGTATTATCTAAAACAAATGCAAAAACAGGATCTGGACTTAGTATCAGCAGATACTCCGTACTGAATGACTCAGATCGGTGTATAAATGTATATATTTTTTTTAATTAATGTATATAAAAATGTGAATAAATCCTGCAAGTTCAAAAATACTAATATAAATGTATATGAATAAATATTCAAAAATTAATGTGTATTGGAAAATATTAATGTAGCGGTTTTCTTTCATGTGAACGTCACAAAAAAGCTTTACCCTCATGAAGTGAACAATGCATAAATAAATGTATATAAAAATGTAAATAAATCCTGCATGTCAAAAATACTAAAAGAAATGTAAATAAATACATATTTAAAAAATAAATGTATATAAATAAATATAATTTAAAAAAAATTATGTATATAAAAATGTAAATAAATTCTGCATGTCAAAAATACAAAAATAAATGTATATAAATAAATATTGACAAAAAATATTAATGTATATAAAAATGTAAATAAATCCTGCATGTCCAAAAAATTTTTTTGAAAAAAATTTATGAATTCATGTATTTTGGAAAATGTCAATGACGTTTTTATCCTCATGAAGTGCAAAAGCTTTTTTTTTTTTTTTTTTTTAAGCACACACACACAGAAGGTCATGGACCTCGGGCCAGAGTTTTAGCCGCACACTGGTTGGGACAATTCCCCACCCAACACGTGAAATGTGGACCCTCATGCAGTGCAGGCTCCCGGACACTAGGTGGGGCGGTCTTACTTGTCAGGCTTGAGGTCGCGATGCACTACGCCGTAGTTGTGTATGTATTCCAGAGCCAGAACCGTCTCAGCAAAGTACATGCGAGCCATCTCCACTGGCAGCGCCCCGATGTGCTTCAACAGCGTGGCACAGTCTCCTCCTGACCACACACAGACAGAGAGGACACTAGTGACTGAAGGGATGAAACAAGACCCTGGTTTGTCTATGTGAAGTGAAAGTTTGCCATTGTGAACACACCCAATCACACAAAGTGCACCGTGACGGTGCCCGGGGAGCAGTGCAGCAGGACGGTGCCTTGCTCAAGGGTACTTCACTACCTCAGTGACCCCTACCCACGTACATGGTGTATGTTACACTCCGATAGAAAAGGCTGTGATCAAATGAACAGATAGCAGCCAATAGCCAGACAGTATGCAAATGAGACTATTCCAACCAATCCAAACTAACTTTCATCGCTGCATCGGCCACAACAGCATTTCTGAGTGAGATATTCTGATGCTTTAACTGATCCTTTTCTTTCATGTGAACGACTGTGTTATTGGTAGAGCTTTATCCTCAGGAAGTGAACAATGCATAAATGAATGTATATAAAATATAAATAAATCCTGTGGCAAAAATACAAAAATGTATATAAATATATTAAAAAATAAATTAACGTAAATAAAAATGTGAATAAATCCTGCAAGTCAAAAATACTAAAATAAGTATATATAAATATATTTTTAAATAATGTATATAAAAATGGGAATAAATCTTGCATGTCCAAAATACTAAAATAAATTTATATAAAAATATATTTAAAAAATAAACTAATGTATATAAAAATGTATAAAAATCCTGCAAGTCAAAAATACTAAAATAAATGTATAGAAATATATGAAAAATAAATTAATGTATATAAAGATATAAATAAATCCTGCATGTCAAAAATACTAAAATAAATGTATATATAAAAATATATATAAATATAATAAATTAATGTATATAAAAATGTGAATAAATCCTGTAAAATATAAAATATGTATATTGGAATAGGTCAATGAAGTGTTATCCTCATGAAGTGCAAAGGCTTTATATTTTTTAAGCTAGCACGCACACAGAAGGTCCTGGACCTTGGGCCAGAGTTTTAGCCGCACGCTGAACATCTGGCACCACGGTCATAAATCCTTCTTTCCGGTTTAACATGTGAACAGTATATTTTCAGGGCTTTTTTTGTCTTTTTCAGCTGTTCGAGCTCTTCTATTGTCTCATGCTGTTATAAAACGAAGAACGTGTGTCTGCACATCATACCCTCCACATACTCCATGACCATGCACAGGTGTCGGCGGGTCTCGAAGGAGCAGAACATGCTGACCACGAAGGGGTTTTCGGCAAAGGTGAGGATGTCCCTCTCCACGAAGGCCTGTTGGATCTGGTTCCTCAGGATCAGGTTCTGCTTGTTGATCTTCTTCATGGCGAATCGCTGGCGCGTCTCGAGGTGCCGCACCAAGTACACAGCCCTGAACACAAACAGCCGGTTTCAACGGGGGGGACGGGGGAGGGGGAGGGGGCAGCTGATACAGCGAGCGCGGTGTGTTATGTGTCCGAGATACGAGATCATGACCGTTTGCATCCGAACAGGGTGAGATGCCACACAGACCACATGTAGTTGGTGGGTTTGAAAAAACAATGATTTTCCGTTTTTTTTTTTTTTTTAAATCACGTCCACAAGAGAGCATTAAAAAAAAAAAATCTCTGTTCACACGTCAATGCAAACGACGACGTCAAACGCTGTGAAAAGCCGCCAAAGCAGGAAGAACTCTCCTTATGTTCCTGTGGAAGCACGAGCTCGCTTTCGAAGTTGTCCCACCAACCACTGCTCCGGCCGGGTCTCGTCCCAAACCGGCGATTGGGGCGACCAGTGGTGCCAACTTAGCAATTTTTCTAACGACTTTTTTTTTTCCAAAAAGCGCCTAGCGACTAATTTAGCAGCATTTCTGATGAGCCTTAGCTACTTCATGCACAACGCTGTGTTGGATATTCCCTGCAGATCCACCTCCAGCATCACACCACGTCCGCATTGGGCACTGAGGAGAAAGCGAAGGCCTCGTCATCTTGCGACTCTCTGGGTAAACTCCAGCTGCCCTCTGTAGGAGAGTGAGCCGGCTGCCTGCTCTGTCGTTCAGTTGGACTGAGCGGCGTCTGCTAACGGCGTGGAGAACCCGTAGCACCTCAGGCTGTGTCCCAATCAGTCAAATCAGACTGTGGAGAAGTTACGTGGGTCCCAAACCATGTGGGTGAAATACGTCTAAGGTGGATTTTTAGACCTTCTAAGACTGTGAGGAGCCGCGGGAACCAGGTACAGCCTTCGTGGTCAGACGGTCGTGTCTTACCCGTACGCCCCGTTGCTGATCAGCTTGATGGTCTGAAAGTCGGCTTCACCAGGCGGCTTCATGACCCTCATCTTCCCCTGGCAGAAAAAGAGGCACAGTCCTGTTACACACAGCGTTACGCCCAATTTATACAAGAAAAAAAAAAGATACTGAATTATACTGAAGTTTTTTGTAGCTGAATGTGGCAGTGGCCTCAGTCTGAAACACGAAGTTTAGCTTCGTGGGGGGGGGGGCTTTCTGAGCTATTTAGATATCTACCAAAAAATGGGGGCTGGGTTTATATTTATCCGTGTCAAATGCGTCTCTTACTTCTCACAGAAGAAGTCATACTGCAAGACTAAAATAACTGTATAGAAATAAATAGGAAAAAAAATATTAAATGTATATAAAATTTTGTATAAATTCCACAAGTCAAAAATACTAAAATAAATGTATATAAATAAATATGAAAAAATAAATAAATGTATATAAAATTTGTAATTAAATCCTGCCAGTCAGAAATACAAAAATAAATGTATATAAATAAATATAGAAAATAAATAAATGTATATAAAATTGTAATTAAATCCTGCAAGTCAAAAATACTAAAACAACTGTATATAAATAAATATGAAAAAAATATAATATATAAATGTGTATAAAATCTTAATAAATCCCATAAGTCAAAAATACTAAAATAAATGTATATAAACATGAAAAAATAATAAATGTATATAACATTTTTCATAAATCCCACAAGTCAAAAATACTAAAATAAATGTATATAAATAAATATGAAAAAACGTAAATAAATACCACAAAAAATACTAAAATAAATGTATTTCAATAAAAATAGAAAAATAAATAAATAAATTTAATTAAATCCTGCAGGTCGAAAATACTAAAATAAATGTATATAAATAAATATAGAGAAATAAATAAATGTATAAAAAATGTAAATAAATCCTGCCAGTCAAAAATACTAACATAAATGTATATAAATATAGAAAAATATATAAATGTATATAAAATTTTTAATAAATCCTGCAAGTCAAAAATACTAAAATAAATGTATATAATTAAATACAGAAAAATAAATAAATGTACATGAAAATGTAATTAAATCATGCAGGCCAAAAAAAATAAAATAAATGTACATAAATAAATATAAAAAATTTTAAATAAATACCACAAAAAATACTAAAATAAATGTATTTCAATAAAAATAGAAAAATAAATAAATGTATATAAAAATGTAAATAAATCCTGCCAGTCAAAAATATCAACAAATGTATATAAATAAATTTAGATTTATAAATTTATAAAAAATGTAAGTAAATCCCACAGGTCAAATATACTAAAGTAAATGTATATATCTATATAAAAATAAATAAATCCTGCAAGTCAAATATAGTAAAATGAATGTTGTAGTTAAATGTCTTGTTTATTGCAGGCTGTGTTAGAGAGTAATTAATGATTTTCTCAGCTGTCTTTCATGACCGAGGGAGTTAACCAGAGAGAGGGAGATCGGTCTCTCTTTCTCTCCTTCATCAAGCTAAGTGGAGGAGGCTGAACGGATAAGCAGATAAGCTGTTTGACCCGAGACGTTCAGGGTGTCTGTCTGTACTGGAATCTCATGGAACCAACGTTCACAACGGTCGATCGCATCAAACGCTGTTGACATGTTCCAACACAATGTTAAAACCGCTCCACGTTTGTAAGTGTGTAAAGCGTTTGTGCGTGTGAACTTATTTGAGTGTTCTCACCTCAGTGGAGTCGTCGGTCTCCGGCGTGAGGGGACCCTCGCTGTCATAGCTGTCCAGGTTGACCATTTCTACAAGACCAGAGGCCAGGACTCAGCACATTAGGCCATAAACACTGAAATCTACGTACTGCTCCACGTTTTAGCCACTGCCCATCACTTCAATTACCAACAAGTCTCCAGTACCACATACATCAGCCATAACATTAGCACCACCTGTCTCATACGGAGTGCGTCTCTCCTGCTGCTGAAACAGCTCAGACTGTGGTACACTGTGTACCTTTATATCAGAGAACGAGAGAGAGAGAGAGAATGAGAGAGAACGAAAGAGAATGAGAGAGAGAACGAGAGAGCGAGAACGAGAGAGAGAGAGAAAGAGAGAGAACGAGAGAGAGAGAGAAAGAGAAAGAGAGAGAAAGAGCGAGAAAGAGAGAGAACGAGAGAAAGAGAAAGAGAGAGAACGAAAGAGAACGAGAGAGAGAGAGAGAGAAAGAGAAAGAGAGAGAGAACGAGAGAGAGAGAGAAAGAGTGAGAAAGAGAGAGAAAAAGAGAGAAAGAGAGAGAGAGAAAGAAAGAGAAAGAACTCCAAAAGACCTGCCATTCTGGAGACGCTCGGACTCAGTGTCTAGAACATCACAATAAGACCCTTGTTGAAGTGGCTCAGATCCCCCTGGCACGTGCCATGTCAGTTAAATAACTAGTCAATGTTATTAACGTTAGCAGGCAGTGGAGGCCTAGTGGTTTGGACGTTGCCCTTGTGAACTGAAGGTTGCAGGTTCTAGTCCCTGGGCACCACTGAGGTTCCCTTGAGCAAGGTACCGTCCCACTACACTGCTCCCCGGGTGCTGCTGGTAGCTGCCCACTGCTCCACGTGTGATGGGTTAAATGCAGAGGTCACGTTATGTCATGGTGCTCGAGTGTGTTTACAATGATAAACGATCACTTTCACGGCTTATTCCCTTTACCGGTCAGTGGTGCTAATGTTATGGCTGATCTAAAGTCCTCATAAGGTGTCCTCTCGCTCACCCTCCAGAGGGTCTTTGGTCAGGCCGAGCTGGCCGATGATGTAGCGCGGGATGTCCGTCTTCATCAAGTGTCCCTCCTTGGCGTGGTCCTCCGCCGCCTCCAGCAGGTGGTAAAACTCCTCTGGGTTGAACTCCTGCGAGGAAGAGGGGGACACACGTCAGCACGACAGGCTGCAGGAAAGCCGCCGCACTGGAGACGCTGTCGAAGTCCGGCTACGCTGGACTTAATGTGATTACTGCCCCCACAGGTCACACACAGTACTACAGTCTGGACTGTCTGATTACTGCCCCCACAGGTCACACATAGTACTACAGTCTGGACTGTCTGATTACTGCCCCCACAGGTCACATACAGTACTACAGTCAGGACTGATTACTGCCCCCACAGGTCACACACAGTACTACAGTCTGCACTGCAGGTCGGCGATCCTATTCAAGTAAATCGAAAAACGAGTGGTACATTTTTCTTTTGTGTGATTAATTATGAATCACGTTTGTGGTATTGACTTGTTTTTCCCTACAGTAAGATTTAATTTTCCCATTTCTAGAGCAGCGCGTGTTGCAGTGAAGCCTGGTCAGCGCGTGTTGATCACAGTCAGTATTGTGGTAACACTGGGGCTGAACAGTGTGAGCGTGAGCCGCTGTAACACTGTTGCACTGCTTCGTTCAGGTGGTGGGGCTGTATCGTCTGTGCGGATCAGCGGCGGTGAAGAAGGAGCTGAGGGAGGCGTTCGAGCGGGACAGTCGCGCCGTGGATCTGTCCGAGAGCAACTACCCAGACATCAACGTCATTACAGGTAACGCCCCCACCCCCACGCCCACTGTGGTTCTCCTCGCGGCCGACACACTCACTGCACGTTCCGCCCTCTTACGCTGGTAGCTGTGCTGCGTGTGTCCTGTAGTGTAGCCACAAGCTACGTCCACATACTCTGGTGTAGTAGTGACCTGTGGGCGCAGTGTTTAGCGGTCACTGATTTCATAGAGAACAGACGATGTAATTTGTAATATTTTTAAATAAATGTTCTGCTTAAATTGAGTCTTCGTGACGTGTGTAGTGCGGTACGTACAGTGTGTAACGGTGCTGAATCTTCAGTCTCGCTTTGTCTTCGTTCGGTTCCCAAGGCCACATCGTTGAGATTAGTGATAATTGTGACGCAGCCGTTAAGCAGAGACGCACTCGTTTGTCCTGCATTTCCTCTTGGTTCCACCGGGGGAGCTGCGTCACATTTTGACCACCGGAGCTGAACGCTGCCACTTTAGACCGAGCTTGTGATTCCCCCCAGTGGTGTAAATTAGTATAAAATTGTATTAAAGTATAAAAGTTTTATTTTTGAAGTGCTCTGTCTTGTGCGCGCTCTCCTTCTTTCTCTCTCTCTCTCTCTCTCTCTCTCTCTCTCTCTCTCTCTCTCTCTCTCTCTCTCTCTCTCTCTCTCTCTCCCGGTCTCTCTCCCTCCCCTTCTCTGGCGAGGAGGACCATTGGAGCGAGAGAGAGAGAGATTAACCGAAGGTCAAAGATCGAACTGAAGCTTACAAAATATGCACTGCCACAGTCTCTCATTCTCTCTCACCACACACACACACACACACACACACACACACTCCAGGGCTGTACACTTGTGACCTCGCAACAGTTGAAATCCATTACATTTAGCACATGGTTCACACCAGCGTTCAGTCAGGTTCAGTGTTACACGTGTGTCTGAAACCGTTTACACACACACACACACACACACTGCTGTTGGCCATGGAGGCCCTGTGGTTGGGACTTCGGCATTGTGAACTGAAGGTCGCAGGTTCAAGTCCCGGCCCAGGCACCACTGAGGTTGAGCAAGGTACCGTCCCGCTACACTGCTGCACGTGTGTGATGGGTTAAATGCAGAGCTCACATTTCACTGAGGTGCACTCTCTCTCTCCCTCTCTCTCTCTCTCTCTCTCTCTCTCTCTCTCTGTCTCTCTCTCTCTCTCTCCCTCTCTGTCTCTGAAATCGGGTTCAAGACTCTGAAAGTTTGCTCTAAAGGGTAAAACGCAGACGGCTCCTCTAATAACACACGCGCACTGACTTCCACATGCTGCTCTCTTCCCCCTCTTACTGTGTGTGTGTGTGTGTGTGTGTGTGTGTGTGTGTGTCCGTCCCTTGCCCTGCAAAGACACGAAAAGTCATTAACAAGTGGCTCCTTTGTACGTGAACACACACAGATGGTATTTGACTCACGCCTGCTGGATTATAACCGAGGGGGGAGGGGGATAGAAAATAGGGGCAGGGGGGCAAGAAGTCAAAAAGCTGAAATAAAGGGCAGTAACAGACCCCCTCCTGCCCAAGAGAGGTGTGTGTGTGCGAGAGAGAGCGAGAGAGACAGGGAGAGATGCTGGTTGAGCTGCGAAAACACTGATAACACCTGCGTGAAGTGCCACCACCTGTCTTCCCTACAGCCATGACCTTGCCTTTATGAGCTGTGTGTGTGTGTGTGTGTGTGTGTGTGTGTGAGAGAGAGAGAGAGAGAGTGTGTGAGCGAGCGAGTGAGTGAGGGGGGAAGGGTGTTAGGTATTAAACAAACATCAGAGAGCAGCTGAGTCAGACTGGGTTAATTATTTACACACACACACACACACACACACACACACACACACAGAGAGAACTCAGTTAGGTCACTTGTGTTTAGGTGTTGACTCTGGGTCATGGTGTGTGTGTTTGCTGTGAGAGGTAGAACAGCACACACTTCTTTAAACACAGGCTGATCTAGAGATAGTGTTTGAAAAGAGAAGTATCCGCCCCCTGCAGCGCTGACCTACAGTCCCCGCCCCCCGTGTATGTGTGTGCTTTGACCTTAAACACATCAACCTATGAACTAAGTGTTGCCACTAGCACTGTTGCTACGCTGGCTGGTGCTGTGCTGAGAACAGTGCTACGCTCAGGTCCCTGTAATGCAGTGCTATGTAGATGCTAGGCTAACAGGCCATGCTGCACACTGTTAACATGCAGAACGTTTTTCAAAACCACAATCAACAGTTGTGGCGTACCGTACGCTAACCCAAACGGCAGGACTCTATTGCGTCTCCCCGGCTACATAAACAGGCCGTCTCCTCACCGGGGGGTTAGCTTAGCACCAGCGCAGGTCCCATGCCCCAAAATAAATGTATAGAGTCAACATGATAAACTTGTGTCGACTATTCAACCAATGGCTCTAACCACTGTTATTCAATAGACTGAGTGAACAGTGTTTTCCCACACATTCAGACACATTACCACTTTGTGCATTAGCATTGCTGCTATGCCAGCCGATGCTAAACTAAGCTCTCTGATGTGCTATGCTACGTTGGTGCTAAGCTCCACACTGTGAACATGCAGGACTTTTCTCAAAACCACGATCCAGAGTTGTTCCACAGAAGACGTTGTTGCGCACCGTAAGCTAAGCTAAACGGCAGGACCGCGTGGCTTTGTAAACAAGGCGCCTCGTCATCGAGAGGATGCTAAGCTAATCTGATGGTCTGATGGTCCAAAATGTATAGAATTAACGTCATAAATGTGTCGACTGTTCAACTAATGGCTCAAACTAACCACTACTACTAGAGAACAGTGTGTTTGAAGCACACACTCGCACCTACAGGCAGTTTAGAGCGTCCATCCTTCCTGCCGTGCGCCTCACGTTTTTATCGCCCACACTCAAGGTCCGACTGAACCCAGTCACTGCATTTCTACCCGAGACTTTACGCTTCCTCAGGGCATGGACAGGGTCCCTTCTCGGGCGAATGAGCTCATTTTCTTTCGCTAATGTTATATAATAGCGCTAATTCGTTCGAACAGGCGCCGGTTTTGCGACGCTAATGCTAATGAGGCACTAGCCGATGCATTGTGCAAGTACTGGGTCGGCTCTCTTGCAGCGAGGGCTGGAGTCGATTGCTAAATGCGAGGAGCACTGTGCTTTTCCGTCACCGTGCGAGTGCGTGAGCGTATCCTGAAGAGGGATCCTAATCCGGGCTAATTGCTAATCCGCTCTCCGGTCCACTCTTTAGCGCGTGGGATTAGCGGGTGGGATTAGCTAATCACTTTCTCCACTCTCGCTCTCCTTGAACATGAAGTATGTCTCAGTGAAAGAGGGAAAACAGTCCCAGGCGCTTTACAGTGTGTGTGAGGTCAGTGAAACGCTATTTCAGACCAGCCGTTCGCACTTCCCGGGTCAGAGGTGTGACGTCTGACCGAATTCGCTGCTCTATTTGGAGCCTGTTCATCGGAAAACACTGTTAGCCAAGCGTGCTCCAGTTCTCTCTCTCTCACCCCCACACCTCCGCCTCTGGAGGCCTGGTCAGGTAATGTTACCAGCGGCAGAATCCAGACCCTGTTTATCCACACAGGATAAAGGTGCGTTTTTCCTGCAGACCTGGTTCCCGCAGTGTTCTGGCCCAGAACAGCGTTAAACCCTTAAATCGAGGCGGTGTGGTGTTAACGTTTCAGATCCGACCTCCTGATTAGCAGTGTTGCTTTCACGTTGGCTGCCGTTCTTAATGTCACGCACCGAGAGGCTGAATGCTCAGGTGTGAAAATTCCATCTCTGGAACGCTCCCACCTCCGCCGTTCCGTGCCAAATTCCAGCGCCTCTCAGAAGCCACCACAACAATGGGCTTCCCTCTGGCTGCCAAGCTCGGGTGGAAGCCGCCGGCTCTTGGAGAGGAAGGGAAAGAGTGGAGCAGTCAGGAGAAGCTTGTTGAAACGGCGCTTTATGAGATTATGCTCGCCATAATTTGTCAGGTATCGCACCTTTTCCTGGGAGGCACACGCTCCGGTTGGCCTGCCTGCAAACAGTAGACAAAAATTCTTTATTTTCATATTAAGTTTATGTAGCTACATCTTATATCTGGGCTTTGGGTTTGGGCTGACACTGAGGACTGATCCGATACCTGGGCTTTGGGTTTGGGCCGATACTGAGGACTGATCCGATACCTGGGCTTTGGGTTTGGGCCGATA